>CAVNYN010232896.1:0-18733 GCA_963692815.1 Nyctanthes arbor-tristis
TTGAAATGTTAGTTTTCACTCTTATATCCCTATTTAATATGTATGATTATCAACAAAATAAAACTTTTAAAGTGAAATAAGCAATAAATTAAAAGGTATATATTAGTCAAATGTTCTTCAATTTTACATTTCTAACAATATTAATTGAATTTTCGTAAATTCTAATGAAAGAAAAAAGAACTTGTCTATCTTAATGACGGAAGAAGTATATGGTTTTAGAGACTTTCTGATTTGAGTGGTTAATAGGTGCTTTCTTCCTCAATGTGACGTATAATGGATTTTATCTATGGATCTGTCTTAATCTAAGATTGTTTACGCTCCCAGTATAAGTGTTTTTCTATTATTCCAAGCTCAATTAATTATTTTGCGTACGGTTAATTTCATAAAAGGTCTACAACCTTTGAGTTAAGAATTGACTGGGTCCTTAATTTTTTTTCGCTATCCTGTGTTCCCAACCTGTTATAAATTTGCACGATAGGTACTTTTTGTCGCTATTCCGTCAAGTTTTCAAGACCAATGACGGTTACACCCTTAATTTTTTAATTTTAAAAATAAAATATTTAAAAATAATAAAAAAATTTTAAAAAAAGAAAAAGAAAAAATCTTCCCCTCCCATCCCCTCCAAGAATTGCCGTCAGAAATAATAGCACAAAAAGTTGCCGTTTTCAGCGGCCAAAATGAAGGGTGAATCCCCTTGAACCCCCCCCCCCTTTGCTACCGTTTGGGGGGATTCACCCCTCCTTTTTTGCTATCGGAAACGGCAGTATTTTGTAGCCGTTTCCAATAGCAGAAATATTGCCAGAAATGACAGCATTTGGAGGGGCGGTGAATTTCCCTCATTTGCTGCAATTTCCGGCAACATGTTTGGGGTGAAATTTTTGCTGCCAGCAAAAATGCTGCTATAAATGGCAGCAGTGGGCGAAACCCCCTCTTTTTTGCTACCGGAAACGTGCTACCGTTTTCGACGGTGAATCTTGGGAGGGTGGGGTTTCTTTTTTTTTTAATTTTTTATTATTTTTAAATATTTTGTTTTTAAAATATTTTGTTTTCAACGGTTATTTGGTTAAAAAAAATTGACGGAATAGTGGTAAAAACGACCTATCATGTGAATTTATAAAAGGTTAGAGATACAGGAGAGCGAAAAAAGGTTAGGGACCGAGTCGATTCTTAACTCAAAGATTGGTAACCATTTCACATGTGAAATTAACCCTTTTGCGTATATGTTCTTTTACCATTTGTCCCTAAAGCTTATTTATTTAGGTGTTATACGGATGCTATTGTTAGTAATTTTAGCCACGGTTATCATCCATTAATAAATTTCGTGATATTTCTCTCTTTCTAGTAATTTTTTTATTTTTATTTTATTTTTTTAAGACCACAAATATGACGTATATTGTTCATAAACGGAAGAAAGAGGGGGGCAAACCTGACCTTCAGTCACTGAAATCAAAATAAAGCTAACAACTTTCATCCAACGAAAACAAAAGAAAGCTGACCCCAACCACACTAGGAGAGTACACTGTACATATATGAGAACATCATCAAGAAGAATACTGATTAATCTTCTTTTTCTACTTCTTTGAGTTTTGCTTTAGAACAATAGACTCAGTACAAGGAGCGTCCGATGCTATCATACATGGCGTGTCAATCCAAGTTTGCTTGAATGTTGTGTTGCACTTTGTCCGCACATGGAGACTCTTCATTGGATGATTGAAAAGCAGGCCCTTTATCTGAAACTAGTATAAGGGGAAGATCTTCTTCAACTAGCACACTAGTAGGTACGTATACCAATAGAGTTGTGCTATTTGAACAAATATACATACAAAAAATCTAACAAAGCTGACACATGACACAATCTTGTTTTTCAACACTTCACATCACTTTTATATCAGCATTTATCACATAACCCTCATGTTAATTTTGTCATATTTTTCGTCCTTTTGTCCAACTAGAATTTTCCATACCAATAAAGACTCAGGAGATGTAGAAACTAGCATGATAGGGGTGGAACATCTGGATCACTAGCCGGCATAGACACCCAAATATCACCTAATCCAATAGGCACATCTTGACCAGTAGAAAAAATAGCTCGATCTTTCTTTCTAGTAATTTCCTTTTTTTCATTTTCATTACCTTCTTAAAGTTTTCCACTCAAATCACTTGTTTCGTGCAACGTCGACAATTTCATGGTAGACTATAACAATATATATACTCACACCGACGGTAAGAACTTCTATTAGTATTTGTTACTCAAACTAGAATGCATATTTTACATGTGAAAAGCTACTTGTAAAAAAAATAGCTAACCCAAAAAAAAAATATAATGTATATATGTGGCTGATCTAATTACAACTACCTTAAAAGGTGAAACGATGTGTTAAAAACAAAGATTGTATTATAAGTGTCCCTTTAATTAAATTTTTTGTCAATCACTTTTTACAAATATCAGAACTCATTTTACATATGCGAAGTCTCATAACTCATGAGGTCTGATGACATTCATGAAGTGAGCTTCCACACATTTAACTAAGGGTTTGATTTTCCTCCCTTACAATCCCTCGGAGACATCTCACTTCAAGAGTCTATCCTAAAATTAGCCGAATAATAGGAAAGCAACTGATACATGTTGGTTTTTGGATGTTGCCCTTTGAGAAAGACACGTAAAATAATGTATATTGACATCTACACGCTCCAATCTCTGAAAGTGTGTTTGTGAGTGTGTAGATGTTTTTTCTTTTATTTTTTTTTATTTATTTTTTTTTTCTAAAGTCCAAATGTAGAGTGGGAATTTATTCAGCACCCACTGAGGAGGTTAGACAAATTGTTATCATTGAATTGCTTTTTGGCAACAAATGTTCTCTAGTGCAAACAAAAGAGAATAGTAATGCTATTTATCTATTAAAATGATTACATTAGGATTTGGGTAAATATGTGTAAATATATGGAAATAGTCGTTTATTAATATGCTAATTAAAAGCATTATTTAAAAGAAAAACATATTGACAAATTATACTTTTTTTTATAGATGCATTATATACATTTTATTTATATATCATAGCGATGTTTTACAATTTTTAGGTATATCGAGACCACATGCTAATGGAATTTTGATCATCAGGTGCTTTCGTTATAGAGGCACTCCGCCTATATCCATCCATTAGTTTCATAGATCAGGGATGGAGTAGAGTCCAAGTGAATAAAATTAATGGAGGAAAAGAGGTCAGATACATTGGGCGTATCCCAATCATTTCTCCATGCTAATTTCTTGGGGTATTTCCTACATATCATCAATATTAATATTCCCTTATTTTTCTTCCAATCTGGTAGAGTTAATCCTAAAAATTGGGCCCCATATAGCATCTCCCACCTTTACTTCACCAAGTTCAGGCCAAAAAAAGAGTACATACCAAACAAATTCACAAATTTTACTATAAAAAAGGACAACCTCATAATTTAGTATACGCAAGAACCAAGAACATGTTGGGCCATGCAATATAAATAGGCTAGATACCTATTGAATAAATCATTCAATTTTATTCCAACGATTCAAGAATCCTAAAGGCATATTACATATAGAAAAATTAGCAAAGGTCTTCTACTATTAGAAAACCTAACATCATGGCGTCTCAAAATTTCAATTTAATTGCATCAGTTCTCTTTTTGGCTGCAATGACCTCTGTTTTTAACAGTGGAGTTGCAACAGATTTCTGTAAGACGGCACAAGACAAGAAGCTCTGCCAAACCATGGTCGGTGAAGCCAAGAACTGGCACATTGCGATGAAAAATGCCATAAAGCTAACAGTATTCTCTGCTAAGGATTTGCACTCCAAGAGCGATACTATAGCATTACAAATACCTAATGAACCAAAAAAAGACTCCATCCAGAAAACATGCAAAGAGTATTCCAAGACAGCGACTAGCGTGCTTAAAGAGGGACTCAACGCTCTTGAAGCCGGTGACAATAGCACGCTACAAAAAAAATTAACTGTTGTTATGAATACACAATGTTATGATGAATTTTCAGCAGCTGCTAAAACTCCTGTCCCTCTGGTTGATACGGCCAAGCAATTGGTTGAAAGTGCCTCCGTTTGCTTGGCAATAGCGGCACAAAGTGGCAAGCCGTAGATATGGAGAAATGATGACCACCAATAAAGACTCCCCAGATGCGGTTTACCTGAGGATGGCTTAAAATTTAGAGTTTCATTTTTTTCCCTTCAATTTGTTGGTAAGTTTTTGGGCATGTGCCCACTGTTTTGGTTGGAATATAATATCTAAGAGATATATATAGTCTTTATTAATATTTTTTTGCTAGTATGTAATGTAATAATTGTATTGCACCACCTTGTAACCAAGGTGAGATTTCTCTTTTTCCAATAAAGGTTTCGAGAAATTAGACTATAATTTCTAAATGTTTCACATGCATAATTTTGGAATAAAACAACTTGATACAACAAACCAAGGAATATGGACTCATTGCGAGGCTTTTAATTTTTTGTGGACAAATCCAATAACAGGCATGGGCAAATTTTGCAATTTGACACTCTCATTGGGGTTGATACGTACTTTCCAGAAGTACAAGAAGAGAATTCAAACTCCCTTCTTCTATGTGACGTAAAATGGATCTCGTTTGTCTCATTTGAGATTGTTTAGACCTCCCATATATTCTTTTTCCATTTTTCCAAGGTGAATTTATTATTTTTCATAAGTTTTCTTTTACCTTTTTGTCTCTAAAGTTTATATTTAAGGTTATTCAAATACTATAGTATTGTATAATTTTAGCAGTCATTATAGTATTGTATAATAAAATCTCATGATATTTCTCTCGTTGAGGTTGTCTCTAGTTTTCATTACAACGAATTCCTTGTTTCATGCAACGTCGACAATTGCATAGACCATAAGAGCACATTTAATGTTGGGTAAAGACCCAAATTAATGTTGGGTTTTTTCACCCAACAAAGTTAATGTATTAGGGGAAGGGGGGAAGTTACTTTAGAGGGGAATTGGGTAAAAAAAAAATATTTTGTAAAATATTGAATATCAATTGTATGATTAAAAAAAGGCAATGGCAAAATAATTTGTAAAGAAGTTTTAAAAAATTTAAAAAAAAAAATCATCTAACACTATAATCACTAGATTTTCCCCTATACATTATTTGAGAATAGTTTTTTCGCTCTAATTTTTTCCCCTTGGCATTTTTCCGCCAACATTAATCTTACTCTAAGAGCATATCCAATATCTTTGATTATGGACTAAGTCTATCCACAGAGAGAGAGAGAGAGAGAGAGAGAGAGAGAGAAACAAAAAAAAAAATGAGTGAGTCCTGTAATTTTACCTATTTTCATTTTCTTTTAATCATTTTTATCTAATTTACAACACTTTTTTCCTCACTTTTTCTTTCTCGTGTTCCGTGCAAGGTACACAAACACACCTTCACATCCACCTTCTCCACTATATCATTATTTTTGAATTTATATCTCTCTCTTCTTTTTCATTTTTCCTCTTTTTTTTCCCTACTCCTCTTTCTATTCTTATTTAATTAAAATAATAATCTCCTCTCTATCTCTTTCTTCCACATCACCTCCACACCACACCTCCCATTAGGGATACTCTAACAAAAGATATACTCAAACCCACTGTAACTTTCATTATTTGTTACTCAAACTTTTACATACGAAAAGCTATTTGTAAAAATTGGTTGACAAATAAAATATGTGATCCATCTTATTACCACGAACTTAAAAGCTATCTGATTTGTTAAAAAAGGATTGTACCAAGTGTCCTTTAAATTAAATTTTTTGTCAATCATTTTTTTACAAATAGCATAACTCATTTTACATCTGCCAAGATGCATGTATCTAATTGTATTTAAGTGAGCTTTGACACCCTTGGTTAAGGCTTCGATTGCCCTACTTTACAATCTTTCTTTAATGCTCAAAAAAAATAACTTTAATTATATATTAAAAAAAGGGGGGGAAAACCTCATTTTACATCTCGCTTCAAAAGTCAGATCGGAAGAGCTTAGCCAAACAATAAGAAAGCAATTGAGACATGTTGGTTTTTGGATAATGACCTTTGAGAAATATTTGAGTTTAGAAAGCCAAGTGTCATAGTTTAATGCCAGGCGAGGAGGGCAAGGCCCTCGTCTCACGCCCAAACTTGTAGTTTTGGCCCCTGACTAATCTTTTCTTTCTTTCTATGTTTTTTTTATTTTTTTCCTAAAGGCCCAAATGTTTTAGATACTAAAACTCATTTCTAATTAGGGTAATTTACAGCTAGTGTCCCCAACCTTTCAAGTTTATTGAAATTACGTTTCCAACCTTTAATTTTCATTATGGAGGCCCCTAACCTTTCAATAGTATTACACCTAAGGTCCCTCTAACGTTTTCCATCCATTTCCACCGTTAAGGTCAGGGGTATTATCGTAAAATAACTAAAAATTAAATTTTTTAATGTTTTTTAATATATTTAAAAAAAAAAAAAAAGAGGGGGGAGCTCCCCTCCAACCTGTGTTGCCGGAAATGGCAGCGACTTTGCTACAATTTCCGGAAGCACAAGTTGGGGGGAGGTCCCCCCTCTTTTTTTTTTTTAAAATTTAAAAATTTTAATTTTTTATTGTTTTACGATAATACCCCTGACCTTAACAGTGGAAATAGATAGAAAACGTTAGAGGGACCTTAGGTGTAACACTATTGAAAGGTTAGGGGCCTCTATAACGAAAATTAAAGGTTGAAGATGTAATCTCAAGAAACCTAAAATGTTGAGGACGCTAGCAGTAAATTACCCTTCTAATTATTATTTGGCTTTGCAAAAGTAGTAATCATAATCTACCTCCTCCCCCTCCCCCCAGAAAAAAAAAAAAAAAAAGCATGGTTTTTTAAAAGTAAGTATTGTGCAAACGCTACCCTAAGGGCATTTTCAATGCATGACAGTAGTCAAAGGGTAATGTAACCGTTGATTTGAAAAGAAAAAAAAAAGGTGCTTATTTGCCACTAAATAATTGATGTTGTCATGAAAAATATTATGAAATGACATTGTCATTGCAATAATTTATCCAATCGCTAGACTTCTCTCTCTCTTTTCAAAATGTCTAATAATAATTTATCAAATAGATGAAGAAGTCATCACCGACATCTACGGAAGGTGCCGGAATTATTCGGACACGTTTGGAATGGAACATTGCCAATTGGTCATATCCATTTGTGGAAAAAAGTATGGAAGAATCAAGAATTATTATAATAACAATATGGAAAAGTCTATAGCATACAAGTTGCAAGAAGAGGAAGAAAAAGAAAAAAATGATAAACAATACGTCCACCGCCACACCACCCGACTTCCACTACTATAAATAGGTGAATTGCCATCCCATTTGCAATGCAAGAAAGTGAGTAAAAAATTGAGTGTGAGAATGGAGGCGTATGAGTGAAAGTGTGCGAAGTGAGTAGAGTGTAAGGGAGTAAGTGCTTTAAGTGGTGAGTGCTTAGGAATTATAGGTAGAGAGTGAATAAAAATAAAATTAGCATGAGAATTAAAATGTCCCACTGTAAAGTTATATATACATGTGAGTGTATAACAAAAATAATTTCTTTGGTGTGTCTAAACTCAACAAGTGTTATTAGAGCTAGTCGATCCAGGGGCAAGAGTATTATATATCCTTTCAATTGATGCAATTCAATACAATCGCCTGGTTACATTTTAATTCTTGACAATCTTGTAACTTTACGATTCAATATGGTCATATGGTCACATTCTACTCCTTGGCGTTAAATCATGTAACCTTTCAAGTAATTCCCAACCGTTGTCATTATCAACATACTATCATTTTGCTTAATTCCTTGTTAAATTTTTGCGGGATGTTACAGTAACGGTATTAGTGTCAGGTCAATTGAGGGTCTGACAGATTATCATAGCGAGGTCGAGTGAGGGCTTTGCGGCTTTAACATTGGATCAATCAAGGGCTTCAAGTTTTTAGAGGGCGGCATTTGAGGGGAGATTATTTGAGCTTTGGTTCCTCTTGTACAATACTGAGATTATGAAGCTTAGAGAAGCTTGCTTGGTTACGAGGAGGTAATCCAAGTTACGATGGGAGACCTACAAGTGGTAGGTGGAATTAAGAAGCTCAACAATCATAACTACATCACATAGAACACTTGTTGAGTTTACGAGGATGTTACAGTCACGATGGAGTCATATCTCGAAGCCTATGACTTATAGGAAGTAATTGGTGGCAATGAACTGACACCGCCAGAGAATGCCGGAGCTCTGAAGAAATGGAAAGTAAAAGCAAGGAAAGCCTTGTATGTGCTCAAGATAGCAATTTGATGAGGAATTGTGAGAGTCCATTAGAGATACAGATACACCAAAGAAGGCGTGGGACAGGTTGGCAACATTATTCTCCAAGAAAAATGAGTTGAAGTTGCAGCTTTTTGAGAACGAGCTATTGTCATCAAGCAGGGCGAGATGATGGTACGAGAATATTTCAATAAGGTAAAAACTCTCTGTCATGAAATTTCTAAGCTAGACTCAGATAGTGAAGTCTCATAATCTAAAATGAGGAGAATAATAATACATGGACTGAGACTCGAGTTTAAGGGCATTATTGCTGCAATACAAGGTCAGCCAAAGCAATCATCTCTGGTTAATCTTGAAAATTTGCTGGCTGACCAAGAAGCGTTGACCAAGCAAATGGTAGGAGTATCAATAAAGGAAGAAGAAGAAAATGTATTATTTAGCTACAATAAGAAAAGATGAGAAAGAAGAGGTTTTGAGATAAGGGGAGATCAATAAGATTGCGATAGAAGAGGACACCATGGAGGATATAAGCATAATATGGCCAATGTTATGTATGTGGCAAATGAGGTCGTTATACTCGAGATTGTTGGTACGAGAAAATATCAACAGAGGGTAATGTAGTAACTCATGAGCAACGAGGGTGTGAGAGTGAAGAATGGGATTTCGAGGCATGCCCTGTAATCATTGAGGAAGCTCATGGGGGGCAATCCAAATCAAGTGAGAAGAAATCTGAAGTTGTGTTTCTACTTTTGCAACTGTTTGGTAAAGATGATTCACCCAAACACGAGGAACACGAGAAGATGTCTAGTCAAGAATCATCTGAAGATGATGGGCTTGAAGACTCAAGACACGATGAGGTGTCTAGTGAAAAAATCATCTAAAGATGATTGGTGTTACGACTCACAAGAGGAGGAGGTATTATCTGAAGAGTCGTCTCTGAGAAGGTAGAATCACGCTCAGAGATTATAGAAAGGAATCCGCTTAAAGAAGATGAAGAGATATCTTGGTTGACATCAGAGGTTGGGGAGCCGCTAGAATTAGAATAGAGAGAAGAAGAGCGGCAAGAGAAAGAAGAAGATCAAACTCTTGAAATGGGACATAGCGCCATTGAAATCAATGATGCATTGAGACTGGAAGAGGATGTCAAGGTATGTATAAATTTTTTTGTACTGGAAATATCAAATGAAGAGTAATTAGAAGAGCATCTCAAGTGTGCTCAACTGTCAAACATGAGGAATGGAGAAAATCGGAAAAAAAGAGAGCACGTTACACCAAAACCAAGAGAGACTAAAGGAGTCAGTGACAACAAGAATCAAAGATCTCAAATATGTCTCGTAAGAAGTGGAAGAAAAAGCTCAAATAAAAAGTCACTGTTAAAAGGGAGAATTGAAGAAGTCATCACCGCCTTCTACAGAAGGTGCTAGAATTGTTCGGAGACGTCTGGAACATTGCCAATTGGCCAAGAATGACTCATCTCCATTTGTGGAAGAAAGTATGGAAGAATCAAGAATTATTATAATAACAATATGGAACAGTTTAGAGCAAGCATATTGCAAGAAAAAGGAAAAAAATGATAAATACATCCACAGCCACAACACCACCGACATCCTAGGTGAATTGCTAGCCCATTTGCAATGCAAGAAAGTGAGTAAAAAATTGAGTGTGAGAATGGAGGCGTATGAGTGAGAGGAGAGAATGAGAGTGTGTGTGAAGTGAGTAGAGTGTAAAGAGAGTAAGTGCTCAAGTAGTGAGGGCTTAGGAATTATAGGTAGAGAGTGAATAAAAATAAAATTAGTGAGAGAATTAAATGTGTCCCATAATCCCATTGTAAAGTTATATATACATTGTGAGATATAATAAAAATAATTTCTTTGGAGTGTCTAAACTCAATAATATATAATATGCACATTGTTGTATTGTATAGTTCATTGAATGTAATGCCAATATTTTTTTACCATATATTCATCGTTAATATTGTTGCATTAGAGATGTTCAAAGCACATTTCCTTTTTTTACTACATCGGTCCAAAAGATGGTCAATTTCCAAATTTCACAAATATTAAAAAAAAACGCAATTAATAGTGTTGCTAGGGTAAATTTTAATATAAATTTTTTAATATACTCTTTCATTTATTAAATATTACACTTTAAATAATACTGTTTATTTGATTACAATGTACATTAAATTAGGGTATAAAAGAAAATCAATATTGTAATTACTTTTTTTTAATAGGAAAGTAGACTATATTTTGAGACGGATAAAAAAGAAAATTGAACTATTTTTACAGGGAGGAGGTAGTAAATGTTAAAGTTAAACATTAAGCTTAATCATTAATTACACATTGCAGTTGTCGGAACCTTTTCTATACTCCTTTATATGAATTAATCTATTTGGACACACATATAAACAAAAATTATAACAAAAAGGGGGTCAAAATTACCTTATTGCTTGTAAAATGACTTCAGATCTCCCTTGAATTATGCAGGATTAATAAAGTAATTTAAACCCCTTTGTTATAATTTTTGTTTATATGTATGTTCAAATAGCGTAACTCTTTCTATATTTATCTCATTTCTTTAGTTTTTAAAGTGGGAGCGACCAAGTACTTTGATGTGCAATTTGTAAAAACGATATTTGATATCATCCGTTATAACAATACAAATAATTAATTGCTCAATTATCTATTGAACATTGTTTGGCATCGTTGACAGAATCTAGTTTAAGAGAACTATCATGAAAAAAAAAAGTGATTATCTATTGAACATTGTTTGGCATCGTTGATAGAATCTAGTTTAAGAGAACTGCCATGAAAAAAAAAAAAGTGATTAATTAATTAGTTTTTTTTTCTACATTTTTTTTGTCTCGATGTTCTTAATATTACATTTTTGCTTGAGGCTAGAACTTTTAGTTCATAAAATTTTGGTTAATTGTAGCCAAAAGAAAAAGTCTCGGGTTTATTCTACTATTAAGGGCCGTTTTTTCAAAATTCGCCTCAAGCCTCAAAATTCTCAGCTACAGTCTTGGTTAGGGTGGGAATTCGTTCAGCCTCTTTAATGTGGTTATCATAACACCCATTAAAGTGCTTATACAAATTGTTATCCAGAACATCTACTACCATTTATAATTGATTTTTTGCAACTGGAGTTTATTACTATTAATTACCTTTAAGAAAAATCGTCTTTACTACAAACAAAAAAGGGAAGAGCGATGATATTTATTTAATTAGCATCACTGCATTAGGATAAGGGTAGATATGTGCAATGAGAAAATGACAATCAGATTGGAAAAGCATTATTGAAAGGAACAATATAATCTACACATTATAATTTTTTATAAATACACCAAGTTTTATTTATATATATTAAAACGGTGTTGTTTTATAGTTTATAGATGCCGAGGCACTACATGCTAATGTGGTGGGGGTATTTGCTTGACCTGATCAATATTAATTTGTTTTCGTAATTCTTTCAATTTTACCAATGTACATAGCTCACGCTATAGAGTTGATCCTAAAACACAAAATTGAACCAAAATCAATAGGGTATCCTTTTTTTTCCCCCTTAATACAAGGTTGGGATTGTAGAGGTGGGAGGGTGATTCGAACTCCAGTTAAATATATAGGTAAGGGGTGATTTTACTACTGGAACAATCTTCCTCAATCTCTTTACTTTTAATTGAGCACAATATACATTCTGTTAAAATGAAGATAAAGATTAGGCCTCTTCCTCAATATTTGAGTTCCTCATGTTAGATTAGCATAATAATAATAATAATAATAATAATAATAATAATAATAATAATAATAATAATAATAATAATAATAATAATAATAATAATAATAATATATGTATATTTTATATATGATCAAATATTAAAGGCCACTCGTCGCGTAAAACTCGGACCGGTTTAGCATCTCCCACCTACACTTGACCAAGTTCACGCCAAAAAAATAGTATATACCAGGAAAAAAGGCAGAAATTTCACTATGAACAAGGATAGCCTCAAATTTTAGAATATCCAAAAAACAAGAATATGATGGACAATGCGATATAAAAAGGTCAGATTCCTAAAGAATATATCATTCAATTTTCTCCATAGATTCAAGAATCCTAATAAAGACAGATTACATATAGAAAACCCAAAATGATGGCGTCTCAAAAGTTCAATTTTCTTGCATTGGTTCTCTTTTTGGCAACAATAGCCTCCGTTTTGGGCTATGGAGTTGCACAAGAAGATTTTTGTGTGACTTCTCAAGACAAGAAGCTGTGCAAGACCATGGTTGGTGAAGCAAAGAACTGGCACGATGCCATGAAAAATGCCATAAGGCTAACGTTATTCTCCGCTAAGGATTTGCACTCCAAGAGCGACACTATAGCATTACAAATACCTAGTGAACCGAAAAAAGACGCCATCCAGAAAACATGCAGAGAATATTCCAAGGCAGCCAGTGACCTGCTTAAAGAGGCACTCGACGCTCTTGAAGCTAGTGACAATGGCATGGTTCAAACGAAATTAAACGACGCTATGAAAACAGAGTGTTATGATGAATTTTCAGCGGCTGCTAAAACTTTTGTCCCTCTGGTTGGTACGGCAAAGCAACTGATGGGAAGCATCTCTGTTTGCTTGGCAGTAGTGGCACAAAACGTCAAGCCATAGATATCGAGGAAGCATCAATAAACAGTCCCCAATGTAGGGTTGCATGCAATTTTTTAGAGTTTCTTTTTTTTTTTTTCCTTTTTTAATTTGTACGTAAGTTAATAAGTTTCTAGTCATGTGCCCACTGTTTTGGGTGGAAAATAAAGTTTTATTAAATAATAGCAGAATTCATTTTATATCTCACTTAAAAAATCTATCCTAAAATTAGCCAAATAATAGGAAAGTAGCTAATTAATACATAGTAGTTTTTGGACATGGCCCTTTGAGAAAGACCTGAGTTTACAAATATATAATTCGGGATTAAAAATAGAGATTCGCGCACGAATTAACCATTTAGGTGCACAATTAAAGAAACTCTTCAAGTTCTGTAATTGACTTAAAGAACAAGAAAAATAAATACATGATTAAATAAATTCTAAAAATTGAATAAAACCACATCAACTATTATTTTTTTCTTCATCATTATGTCAAATAATTCGTATTGTTTACCGTCCTGAAGTTAGTGTGAGAATCTGTTCAGCCCCTTTAATGCGGTTATCTTAACCTGATTACCCCAATTAGACAAATTGTTATATCATTTAATTGCTTTTTGGCAACACGATTATACTACCCCAAAGAGAAATTAATGCTTTCTACTTCAAAAATAAAGGGAATTGTAATGTTACATTGGCATCATTATATCAGGAGATATGATGGGTAGATAAACATAAATATACCGAAATATTCATTTATTAATGTATAATAAAAAAATGACAATTAGATTGGAAACAAGGGCGGATGTAGGAAATGGCAATTTGAAAAATGTTTAAAATTTTATGTACGAAGAAAAAGAAATTTATAGATTAAGTTGAACTATATTTTTTCTTCGTTACAGTTTGTTTTAAAAAAAATTTAGATATGCCCTGACCACTAGAGATGATAAAAAGCATTATTCAAAGAAAAAATATATTGCAGCACATGCTAAATTAATCTTGGGCTATTTCCTTCATCCCATATATCAATATTAATTTTCTATGCTTCCATTTCAATTTTATCAATGTACATAGCTCGTGCTTGTAGAGTTGATCCTAAAACACAAAATTGAACCAAAGTTTATAGAATGTCTTTTCTGGCCTTTTTTGAGCATAGGGATCACAGGGACGGAAGGGCGAAGCGAACCCTAATTAAATACACATATAAAGGGGTGCATAATATAAGTATCTTTGTCTCCTCTCTTGCTTTTAATTGAAAATTATGTATATTCAATTAAAATAAAAATAAAAATTCAGGCCTCTTACACAAAATTTGAAATATTACACTAGCATAATTAACATTTAACCAAACATAAAGGTCACCCCTTCATCACTTGACCAAGTCCAGGCAAAAAAAAAATAGTAGAAATAAACAACAAATGCACAAATTTTACTATAAATAAGGCCAACCTCAAATTTTAGTGTATCCAAAAACCAAGAATATGATGGGCAATGCAATATAAATAGACTAGATACCTATAGAATAAATCATTCAATTTTTTCAAAAGATTCAAGAATCTTAAAGGCAGATTATATATAGAGAAAGCCAAGGACTCCTAATAGTAGAAAACTCAAAATCATGGTGTCTCAAAAGTTCAATTTTCTCGCACTGGTTCTCTTTTTTGCTATAATGGCCTCTGCTTTAAGTTGTGGAGTTGGAGAAGAAGATTTTTGCGCTACTTCACAAGACAAGAAGCTGTGCAAGACCATGGTCGGCGAAGCAAAGAACTGGCACGATGCCATGAAAAATGCCATAAGGTTAACATTATTCTCCGCTAATGATTTGCACTCCAAGAGCGACACTATAGCATTACAAATACCCAATGAACCGAAAAAGGACGCCATCCAAAAAACATGCAAAGAGTATTCCAAGACAGCGACCGATCTGCTTAAAGAGGGGCTCGAAGCTCTTGAAGCCGGTGACAATGGCATGCTACAAACGAAATTAAACGATGCTATGAAAACAGAGTGTTATGATGAATTTTCAGCAGCTGCTAAAACTTTTGTCCCTCTAGTTGGTACTGCAAAACAACTTATTGGAAGCATCTCTGTTTGCTTGGCAGTAGCGGCACAAAACGGCAAGCCATAAATAGTCCCCAGATGCAGTTTACCAGAGGGTTGCTTACACTTTTAGAGTTCCATTTTTTTTTAATTTGTTGGTAAGCTTTTAGATTGAGCCCACTGTTTTGGGTGGAAATTTAAAAGACAGTCTTTACTAATACAATTTTTTTTTTTTGCCGCTAGCTAGTATGTAATAATTGTATTTCTCCAACCTTGTAACCAGGGAGTGACATTTTCTTTTTTCAAATATATATAGACAATAATTTTCTAACTTTCATTTGCATAATATTTGAGCAAACTCCCCGTTTTTAGAAAAAAAGAACAAAACAACTTGATACAACGGAATTTTGAAGAAATCCAACATGGATTGATAGCAAGCCTTTTAATTTTAAGTGAAAATATTTGACAAATTAAACAAAGTTGGATATCTGAATATGGTAGCACAAACTAGACGAAGTATTTGCAATGTAATCATTTGATATTTGTTAGTTGCTCCAACTCACTTTATAGTTTATAGTTTCCACTCTTATTCTTTGCGGAATTAATGATATGCAACTCCTTTCTGATAAATTTCTGTTCGTTGGAGCTCAAAACGTTATCATTTCATGATCTAATGCTTTACTAGCTAGGAAATCCCAAATGATATATTCTTTGTAAAGATTGACATGTTGCGAGATGAAAGTTCAAAATTTTCTTTTATCCAAAAAGTGAAGAGGCCATCCATGTTTATGGTCATCAAAGGAGCCTGATATGCATTTTGACGACTTCCATCTCTTGTGTTTATTCGTTAACTTCTACTGAGGAGAAAAACCAAACCCATGGATGCAATTCAGAGCTTGATTTTTTCATACCTAAACTTACTTGATATTACCAAAAATTAGCCTATTCTCTGTTCTCATCCAAATCTTTCTTTCTTGACCAACTCATTTTGCGCCAAGTGAAATGGAGGCTAGAAAAAATAAAGGAACAAACTTTACTATAACTATGGAACACCTCACATTTTCAAGGTCTAAAGTTATGGTCCAAAAGAAGGGGAGAAAAATGGTGAGCAAGATACTATAAAAATGGTTTCTGTTCTACAAAATAATTCATTCCTCCAAACCGGCATTACCGGTATACAAGAATTCAAGAAACCAATTCGGAGGAAGAACAAAGAGTTAGAGACGAACTAAACCCAAAAGACAAGAAAAGGAAAGAAGCCAAATTATGGCCTCTCAAAAGTTCATCTCTATCTCATTTTTTCTCCTGGTTGTAATCTCCTCTGTTTCTGCACATTATCCGACATATCATCCGGTGCCTGCAGCGAAACCGCATCACGTCTCTCCATTCTGTGCACTAGCACGGAGAAAGGGCCTTTGCAATAAAATTGTCAATGGAGCAACGAACCGGAATGAAGCCATTCGAAATGCCATTGGCATATCATTATCTCTTGCTAAGAGCCTCAAACTAAAGAGCCACCTAATTGCACCAGCAATAGCTGCTTTTTCTCCTATATCCAAGAAATCGCTTCAAGGAACGTGCAAGGCTTCGTTTGAGACAGCCGTTGACATGCTTCACGAGGCAAAGATTGCTCTTGCAGCTGGTGACATTGGCACACTGAAGATCAAATTAAGTGCTGCTTTAGATACTGAGTGTGCAGATGAACTTTCAAACTTTGGTGCTAATTTCCCACTTGCTAATAGCGCTAAGAAACTTCATCTAAGTGTATCTCTATGCTTAGCCTTAACAGCAAAAATGGAGTGAACATAGAGATCATGGCAGTACTTGTGGACTGATTGCAATCTTGGGAGCAAATAATAATACTTTTTAATACATAAGAGCCATAGGGATTTACTTATTTATTTACTGTCGTTTTCCACATCCCGTTGCAGTATCTCTCACGAGTAGCAAAGAGAGAAACCTGTAAAAATTGATTTTACAGGCCTGTGGTGTACTAGTCATTACGGCTTACAATACAAGAAGATGCGCTAATGACATCCAACCCAATATGACATGAAGGCGCTATCTTAAAATTCACGGTAGTTTTTACTAAATCAAACACATTGAATACCATCCACTAACTGCAAGAAGTTTATGAAATGTTCGTATGACTCGAAGACCTATCTCTAAATTTATGATAGTTTAAAAGAATAGAATGGACATCCCCAGCGGGAAGAAACAAGCAGGAATAAAAATGAGACTATTTGTATATATAGAATTTGTATACGCCTCTTTAAATTTACCGACTCCAAAAAGTTGTCATTTATGGGATAAAGACATTTAAGTAAATACTCAGGGGTGTGTACGAATTTTATACACCTTATATGTACGTGAAAATGAAATTCAAGTCAGTATGTTGCATGTAAGAATAGTGACATAACTAAAGGATGTTAGTCATGTGAAAATTATTATTATGTTATTTTTCCCATATAGAGCATCTTTAATCTTACAGCGCCATGTGTCAGCTATCACTTTCATAGGAGTCATGCTATTTGTAAAGAAATTTTTATAATCTATATATATATGTATATAAAAGCAAATTAGTCTGCGGTACGAAATTTCTACAAAAAAATCTGTTAATAAGATCTTTCTCGATATTTTGTTTGCTATTACGGTAACTCGTGTGATATTCTTAATTTTTTTAATTTTTTATACTCTTTTACCTTATCTATCCACTTTTTTGAAATAAAATTCACTATTTAATTTAATAACTAACAGATATTTATCATCATTTAATTATTTAAACTATGGATAAATTTGATTTTGAGTTATAGATAAGTGTCCATATGATTAAATTTATTATAGTTTATAATATTTTTTAGCAAAAAAATTGTAGTTTACAATTCATAAAACAATGAAAATTAATTAATATGAATAAGAAACTTAATTGGTAACACATATTCGTCAAATAATAATAAATAATAGAAATAAATATGAATGAGAAACTTACTTGATAACCCAGGTTCACAATTTTTTTTTTTTTGGAACTTTTATTTTTTATGAGATTGTCTTAATTAAATTGCATATTTAATTAATTAAACATTTGTATATCATTAGTTTAGGTTAATTGAAAATTATAATTGTAATTTTTTCTTAACGTTTCCTGCTATAAATATTAATAACTACGACTACTTTTCTTTAAAAAAAATATATGACTACTTTTATGTATCATTAATTTATATCGTCTTCATACTATCTGATTTTATTTATTCAAATAAAAAACATTTTCAAAATACGTGACACCATCCAACTAACAATTACTTTGTATAACGTCATTTATCTAAATTAGTGTTAAAAATAAAATGATAGTTATTTGCATTAACAATAGCAATATGATTAAATTTTGCTGTAGTTAGAATAAAATTACATTATTATTTAGTTGATGTTAAAAAATAATTATTCCTTATTTGTATAGTTACGTTACTCAATAAGGAATAATTATTTTTTAACATCAACTAAATAATAATGTAATTTTATTCTAACTACAGCAAAATTTAATCATATTGCTATTGTTAATGCAAATAACTATCATTTTATTTTTAACACTAATTTAGATAAATGACGTTATACAAAGTAATTGTTAGTTGGATGGTGTCACGTATTTTGAAAATGTTTTTTATTTGAATAAATAAAATCAGATAGTATGAAGACGATATAAATTAATGATACATAAAAGTAGTCATATATTTTTTTTAAAGAAAAGTAGTCGTAGTTATTAATATTTATAGCAGGAAAC
>CAVNYN010232901.1:0-10349 GCA_963692815.1 Nyctanthes arbor-tristis
CCAATTACTTAAATCATACTTCCTCTATGCACTCTGATAACAAAAACAAAAATGCATAAAACATATAATGACTCACATATTTGTTGAAAGGTCATGTGCTCTGAACTGACATACGCTATCAGGTGGCAAAAGCATGCTTATTTTTTCTAGTTTCTGATTAGTTTACCCTTTCTTTTTGAAATCCTGATTAGTTTACTTTTGTGTTAACCAGTATCAAGTACATTTTTCTTAAAATTTTCAACAGGAAACTTATAAATTTTAAAAAACATATTCAATTGATTAAAATTAAAAATGTGATTTTGGGGAGACATGAATCTTAATAGTTGCTATTTGGACATACATGTGAACAAAAATTATGATAAAAGAGGGTTCCAATTACCTTATATATCACCCCACATGGTTCACAGTCATTTCAGGGGTAACAAAATAATTTAAACCCCCTTTTTTGTCCTAACTTTTATTCACTTGTATGTGCAAATAGATTAATTCAATTTAATATGAATATAAGCGGCATTTTCACATGACATAATTTAAATTTTATTAGAAGATGATCACATTGATATTTTTTTCCATCAAACGATAAAATTGTGCCATGTCTACATGGTATTTATTCAAGTCTCTTTTTTCCTACTTATTTTGTATTTTTGAAATAAAAAATATGAAATATGTAGAATCTGCAAAGGCATTCCTTTATTAGGAAATGTAATCATCAAACGTTACTTTGAATGATTGTTCAATTGGATAGATTGAGAAGGATATTTTTGACACTATTAATAATCATGTAATTTTACGATGTTGCCAAAGTCGACTCGAGTATGATTGTAATAAGATACTAGAATCTTATAAGTATCTTTTCTTTTTTTCTTTCTTTCTTTCTTTTTTCTTTTTTTTTTTCCTTTTTTTAACATGGTTCGTGCATACCCAAGTTTTAAACTCTAGCGTACGTTTGCATATTATTATACCAAGCAATTGATGTGTGGAAATAGGAGGACAAATTGCAATAGGTGGGAAGGTGGTTATCTTTACCTAAGACAAAACTATTATACCAAGCAATTGATGTGTGGAAATAGGAGGACAAATTGCAATAGGTGGAAAGGTGGTTATCTTTACTAAGACAAACAAAGGAAAGAAGAAATTGAAGAGAATGATTGTCAGAACCTATATCTCAAGTTCAGTATAGAATAACATCTGAAATTTAGAGTCACTTGAATATGTGTCATGCTAGTTAAACAATCACATTTCAAAAAGGAGATCTAGCTTGGGTTCGGATGACACATACCCCTCTTCGAGTTCTTCTCCCCTATCCCCTTATATCAATAAATAAATAAACAAACAAATAATAATATTATTAATAATAAATAAAGGATAATTAAAAAATCGAAATTTGGAGGTCACCAAAGTGGAAGAGAATTGATTGTCAGTTGTCAGCATAAAATTTTCAACCAAACAGTACATCTCATTTGCCTAAATAGAATAACAATAACATTGCTTGACGATATAGAACTTCCAAACACTGGCCAAAATAAAATATTCTAGAAATAATGAAGTGAGACTCGAGCAGTACAACATTTCTTTTTCCTATATGAAGGAGACATCGTGCATGCATTTTTGCACGCCATAATAAAACAGCAATGGAAATCCAGCAATATCTTCTCTTTAACGTCATTGCTTTCTTAATTTTCATATCCGTCCTCTCTTTGTTTGTTAAGGGATCAAAGAAATCGAATTCCCTTGACAAGCACAAAGGGTTGCTTCCATGTCCATCGAAGATGCCATTTATTGGACACCTACACCACATGATTGGTTCAATCCCACAAAACAAACGCGGAGATTTAGTTAAAAGATATGGGCCAATCATGCATGTCAAACTTGGAGAAGTTTACACCATCGTCATTTCTTCGCATGAAGCGGCTAAAAAATGTTGAAAATTGATGAGCTTGCTATTACAAACAAGCCAGAAAGCATATGTAACAACCTCTAAAAATTTAAAAAAAAAAAATGAATTAAACAAAGCGATAGTTATTTTGACGATAACTGAATAATTACTTAAATTTGTATCAATTGTGTCACATGGTTAAAAGATTATTACTCAAATGATGCCTAAAATTAAACGGTGTTTATTGACTACTATGACTCAAAACATAGCAACTTAATTGTAAGATCATATTAAGTAGGAGGACTTCATGAGTAGTAAATAAATAAATCTTAAAGAACCACTTGTTTATTCTAGGAAAACAATAGCACGAAGAATAAGGGGACACTTGTCATTAGGAAAACAATAGTTCAGTTTGGTTTTTAGGCAGACGGGGTTGGTCTGCGGTTTGTAGACTGCCGAACCGAGTCGGTACGGTTCGGTCCGTGGGTGTGCCATCGAAACTGGTCAAACCTGATTTGAACCGAACTGGACCAACGCGCTTCCGTTAAACCCGTTTGAATTGGATAAACCAATTTTCTTTTCTTTCCTTTTTTTTTTTTTTTTTTTTTTGGCTTTGAAAAGGTGTTAAGAAACATTACTCCAAGAGCAGACTTATTTCAAAACCAGTGATAATAATTCAAAATCAAACCTTATGAATTTTTCATTCGCGCTTCCCTTTTCAATAATCCCTTCAAAGAATCCATCCAAAAAAGTCACAAGATTCTCTTCTATCTGATTCCCTTATTTCAAAATTACTAATAACCACACAAAAATCCACTGCTATTAATGTGTTCAGAATTAGAATCACCCCACTGATTACTAAAATTTCAAACCCAAATTCTCTCTTCTCCCTTGCGCTGCTATTGCTCCACCGTACTACGTTCCGCCGCTGCTGTTGCTGTTGCCCTATTCTGATTTCCGTCACTGCTGCTGTTGACCAACAATGTGCCTCTCCCATTGCTGCATCTGTACCACTGTGACCACTGTTGATGTCCTATGCTACCACCACTGGGACCGCCATCACCGTTGACGTCCTACACTACTGCCGCCGCTACCCGACCTTTGTCATCTCTCTCTCTCTCTATATATATATATATATATATATATATATATATATATATATATATATCTGATGTCTGAAACAATGAACCCTAAGCCGAAATTTCTTTTCTTATTTAAGCAATAACAATGGGTCTAAAATTTGGCCTTAAAGACAGAGAAAAATTGGGCCAAATCTATGCTTTAAAAAAATAAAAAAATGAGTCTAACCGAATGAACTGACCGAGTTCACCAGCCCGTAGGGTTGGGTTTGGCTGGCAGAATCTGAAACCGAGTAATAGTCGGGTCGATTTCAGGTTTGGGCCTAACCCGGCCCAACTGACCCGATGCCCGGGCCTGCTTGTCATATTTCTTGTTGGCAAAAAACACCTTAGCATACATTTGTGCTTGTTTCTATTGGCTACTTTCAAAAATTGTTTAAGGACAATTTTCTTAATTTTTATAAGTGGATCTTAAGATTTTACCCCATATTACTAAGAAAATTCATCTGTAAATAAGAGGGTATAGAACAATAAGTAAAACTCATCAAAACACTTGCTTTTCAATCTAAAAAAACTCCTTTCCATATATAGGAAGAATCCAACTTAAAGCACAACTCTGATTGATGAACATTAAGGTTTGGGGACACTTTTCAACTTAGGACAATTCAAGGAATCTTTGATGAATCAAGTCAAAGCGGTGAGTAACAAATGTTTTGATTCTCTATTAGCATTCATTGAGTTTTTGTAAGATGAACATAAAATTTAATGTATTATTACTATGTAAAGAAAAATTGATTTATTGCATTTGAATCACTAGTTGATTCTCTACCTGTCTTGTCTTTGCTTAGTTTTGTTTTGTTCTATACTAGGATCCATTTAGTGATACCGAGATAGGTGATGATTAGTATGGTGTACTGCCTTATATTTGAATTGCAATTTGAAATTCTGGTAGGGGTCAATTGGGATTTGGAAGTGGATCCACTAGAATATACGTGGCCATGATAGAATCAATATTGAATGACATGAATTGATATGAATCTAATGCGCTACCCCTAGTAGTTTAACTAGTGATTACCTCTAGGGCAACTAAAAGTTTTGTGCATTCGATATTTTCGTCAAACTTGTGACTAAAAAGGAATTTCTTATATAAAAGGGATGAATCAAAATATTGTGTCATTCACTAAGTATGTTTTACTCACCCCATTTTCTACAAGTTTGTAGATGATCGAGCGCAAGGTGTTGGAAGAGCAAACTATGAGTTGGAGCATGTCCGCCGATAGAAGTTGGATTTGCATGTAGTGAAAGCTGATCTTTGGAGATATTATGAAGATGCCCCTTAGAAATATATTTAAGGACAACTTATGAACTTAAATATCTCTTGTGTCAATGCCGATGCTCTTCTTTATATGATAGGTTTATAATAGATCGACTTATGTTCTTCTCCTAATGTAGCAGTATATAAAAATCAGGGGATTAACTAATAATGACTATGTAGATACTTATAAGAATATACATACATACATATATATATATATATATAAACAGATGAATATATAAGTATACACAAATATATAGAGCCAATAATATGTATGTGAAAATGAAGGGGTGAATGTTTGATTGATTGAAATTCTACTTTTCATTGTAAAGACTTTCCAATTACTTCACTCAGTTAGTAATCAATGGTGTGTTCTTTACATCTTATTGTAGACCTAGTTGTAATTATGCAAAGTCTTTGGGTGTGAAAGGCAAATGAAGAAATAAGAAACCGACTCTACTTCTTAATGTTTAGATTGACAAGAAGCATTCCCAACATCATGCTTAAAAGTATGTTCAAATGTGCAAAGAAATTCAGTAATTATGATCAAACTAGCTATAAGGATGTTTTGGGCTTTCTTAACTCAAAGAAAAGTTCATGAAACCATGTAAATACATCACAATGATTCTTGAGAAAAGAACAATTTGTTAATGTCGTATGTCTCTTCCCTTACTATTCACGCAAAAATACAAGATAAAATGAAAGCTTCCGCTATACAATATATTAGCTAATATAAAAATATTCAATAACACTAGATAATATTGTGGGGGTGTGACAGTATATATGGATGAAGATTATGTGGTACAACTACAGCAAGATTGCTTTAGACCTCATGGCGAGTATAGGAGGCAAATGCTTAAGATATGTACTATGGAGGTCTTCAGTGGTAAAAATGTCCGCTTATGTAGCCATATACAAGTAGATGCGGCTGCACGCCTGATTCAAGATATTCAATCATCTTCAGGAAAGCCTATTAATCTTACATAAAAAATATATTTCTTTATAAGTTCAATCACTGAAGATTAACCTACGACAACGCTAGAGCAATCATTTTTGTAAGTCCTACTTGAGCCATTAAATTAATAATTTACCTTTTTCTACTTAGCCTTTTTAATTGCTTTTTTTAGAAATAAATAAATGATTAATCATGCTATTTTCAAGACATGTTCACAGGTGGAAGTGATACGTCTACCATGACAATCGTTTGGATTGTGACAGAACTAGTGAGAAATCCCCCTGTGATGGCAAAAGCACAAGCTGAAGTAAGGCAAGTAATTAAAAGAAAGAAGACAATTGAGGAAAGATGTTCAAGATCTGAAATATTTAAAGTTGATAATCAAGGAAACTCTGAGGATTCATCCCGTTGTTCCTTTGCTCCCAAGAGCAAGCACGGGAGTATCCCCTTCACAGTAAAAATCACGGCCAATGTATGGGCTTGGGAAGAGATTCAAAATATTGGGATGAACCAGAAGTCTTTAATTAAGCTAGAAAGATTCGAGAATAGTTGAAGAAAATTTGATATGGAGAAAAATAGATCTTCCGATCTACTATTATTCAAGGAATTCTGGGCATTGGTTCTTTTAATACAAAGGAATATGTTGAAAACTAACTAGAAACTTCCTCACCAATAGACTATTTACACGTGTACAAAAAAAGTGCTTAGGTAAAAATCTGTACAAACTGAAATACGTCTATAGATCGGAAGAGTAAAATAAGTCGACATCCCTCCTCAAGTTGGAGATTGGTAAAGATTAAACAATCCCAACTTGAAAGAAGAGAAGAAACTGAGGTGAAGGCAGTGGCTTTGTAAATAAATCTGTCAGCGAAACTTTGCTAGAAACACGCTGTGGAATTAGAAAGCCATCCTTGAACTTGTCACGGACTAAATGGCAATTGATGTCTAGATGTTTAGTGCGTTCTTGAAAGGCGGGATTGTCACAATACAAAGGAATGGGCAATGTAATAGAAATCTGAAAAATAGCCAGAATGTAGTGTAACCATGTAAGCTCACAAGTGGTATTTGCAAGGCTGCGGGATTCTACTTCGGCAGAAGAAGGAGAAACAGTAGATTGTTTCTTAGTTTTCCAGGATATCAAAGACTTGCCAACAAAAATGCGGTAACTAGAAATGAAGCGTCGAGTATCCAAACAAGTGGCCCAATCAGCATCACAAAATACTATAAGATTAAGATCAGATTGAGCAGGATAGAATAAACCTCGAGAAGAACAACCTTTCAAGTAACCAAGAACATACAGAGCTGCATCCCAGTGACCCTTGCAAGGAGCTATGACAAACTGACTTAACTGCTGAATGGAGAAGGTGAGATTAGGTCTAGTAAGATTGAGATAAAGAAGCCTTCCAATTAACATCTTAAACTTGTCTGGTTCAACTAAGGAAGGCCCCGAAATGGCAGTGAGTTTAAGACCATTAGGTAAAGGGGTCTTTGCTGCCTTGGCTGCTAATAACCCTGTATCTTTTAAGATATCAAGCATACATATTCTCTGATTTAAGCAAGTTCCAGTGGCATGTTTGGCAATTTCCAATCCCAAAAAATACTTTGCATAACCTAGATCTTTAATAGTAAACAAATCATGCAAATAAGTCTTGAGAGCAGCAATGTCTACTTCATTAGGACCAGTAATAAGAACATCATCCACATAAACAAGCAAAGCAAGAAAACTGGTACATGTGCTCTTTATAAACAAACAATGATCATGAGTGGCTTGCTGAAAACAAAAAGATTGTAACTTAGCACAGAACTCAACATTCCATTGCCTAATGCTTGTTTTAAACCATATACACTAAGCTTTAATTTGCAAACTTGTCCAGGTAAAGTTTTGGTATACCCTTCTAGAGGCCTCATGTAAACTTCTTCAGTGATGTAACATGCAAAAAAGCATTGTTTCTGTCAAGTTGATGTAGAGGCCATTGTTTGGCAGTAGCAATAACAATCAGCAATCTAACTGTAACCAGTTTAGCATTGGGGAGAAACTTTCTATATAATCAACCCCAAGAACCGGATTATAACCTATTGGCTACCAAACGAGCTTTAAATCTGTCAATAGTACCATCAGCCTTTCTTTTAATCTTGTATACCCATTACTACCTATAGCCTTTTTGTGATGAGGTAAATTAGTGATCTCCCAAGTACTATTCCTATCAAGAGCATCTAGCTCTTGCTGCATAGCTTCCACCCAAGCTCGTTCTTTGCTTGCTTCAGAATAAGAAACAGGTTCTTGTATACTTGACACTTAAGCTAAGAAAGAAACATACGTGGAACGAAACAGAGAGGAAGTAATATATGGAAAAGTAGGTGGTAAGCAAGAAGAATCATGTAAGATAGGTGGAGAAGATATAGGGTATTGATGAGAGACATTAGCCACAAGAATCTGAGTAGTTACTGTGGAATGAGAAACAAAATCTTTCAACCAAATAGAGGGTTGTCTAGTTCTAGAACTCTTTCTGACATGTCTATTTATGCAGCAACTTCAATATAGTTAGATAACACCTCTTCATTTTCACCAGAAATATTAGAATCAGCAATAGGTGGTTGTGATGCTGGGGAAGAAGTAAGATCAAAATTCTAATCTGGGAAAGAATTAGGAGAAGGCAAGGAATTTGAGAGCTTGGTGGGAATAGTTTGTAATGGATCAAGATCACCTGGAGTAATATGGTCATGGTAAGCTGTAGGTAAAGGAGTAGACTCATGTGTTAGATCTGAGGAGAAGGTAGATTGATAAGGAAAGATGTGTTCATAAAATTTCACATTTCTAGAGACAAAAACACAATGTGAGTCAAGATCATAAAGTTTTGACCTTTTGGCCAGTTATAAAGCCTAAGAAAATGCATCTGGAAGCTCGTGGCTCAAATTTATCTTTGTTGCTTTTGGTATTGGTGGCATAGCATAGGCTCCCAAAAGGCTTCAAAGAGGTATAATCTGGTTGGCATCCATTTAGGAGTTCATAAGGTGTTTTCCAATCAAGAATAGAAGAAGGCAGCCTATTAATAATATAAGTGGCTAAAACAGTAGAATAAGACCGGAGTTTTCCACGCATATTGGCATGAATCATCAATGATCTAGCTACATCTAACAAATGCCTATGCTTCCTCTCCATTACCCCATTTTGTTGGGGAGTATACACACAAATCCTTTGATGTAAAATCCCAAATTTCTCGAACAAATTTTGACATTTTTGATTAACAAATTCTATCCCATTGTCACTTCTATATTTTGTTTCACCCTTATATCAAAGTGAGCTTGCAACATGTGTATAAAAGGTTCAAATATTTTTGGGACCTGATTTTTATGCACCATGAGGTAAGTCCAAGTAGTTCTACTACAATCTTCTACTATGGTCAGAATATAAAGAGTTCCAGTAATTGTGGGTTTTCTAAAAGGACCCCAAACATCAATATGAATCAAATCAAACAGGTTATCACAGTGAGAAAGGCTAACAGGAAATGGTAATCTGGTTTGTTTAGATTTTTGGTAAACTTCACAATGTTTCAAAGCATCAAAATCACAATGAACATTTAGATGCTTCAAGAAAGCTAAATGCTCTAACACATAAACAGAAGCATGGCCCAATTTATGGTGCCAACTATACAAAAGGTTATTACAACTTTTATTTTCAGAATGGAAAGCTTTACAACTTGAGAATTGAAAAGTGGTTTTATTTGTGGCAATAGGATTGAGAGATGCTGGATGGAAGCTGGTCTTATTAAGAAGATACAGCTTTCCAATCATCTTCCCAATGGCCAATGTCCCATCAGTGAAGGGGTCCTGCATAAGGCAATATGAATGGTAAAAAGTACATTTTAGCTTAGCTGATTCAGCCAACTTTGCAATAGAAAGTAGATTGAATTTGAAGTCCTGGACGTATAAGGTGTCTATGAGGCATATTCTATTAGTAAACTTAACTTGGCCTATGTGTGGCACTGATCTTACAGTTCCATTAGGTAAGAAAATTGGAGTAGGCAATTCTACTGGTTTAGGATCATATAATAGGCTCTTTGTCCATGCATACGTGACTGCTAGCTCATGTGTCAAGTATCCAAGTCCCTGGTTCTATATTATCTTGCAAGTAAAAATCATATTGAATATTTATTAAAGTTCTGTTACCTGCAAAATCTGTAAAGTGGGCAAAATCTGCTTGCTGACATTTTCCTCCCAGCTGTATCTGCATGTATTTTCTGACTTCTTGTGTATGATGTTGGCTATATCAATATTTTGGGGAGTAATTCCTATAGCATCCAGCTGAGTAGTATCATTCTCTATTTCCAAAGGACTTTCAGCCATGTTAGCAGTGGCGCTGTTAGGTTTACTCTTTCCTTTCTGCTCTTTTAGCTGAACATACCACTCAGGATATCCATGTAGCTCAAAACAAGTCTCAACCAAGTGTCCATCTTTGTTGAAGTAATAACAATGTTGAATAGCTTTATATTCTAGCCTGTAATTGCCTCTTCTCCTATCTGAATTCGAATTTTCTCCTCTACCATAACTTCCTATGCAGCCCCTAGAACAGTTTTGTGACCTCACCAATATAGTAGCATTATCAGTCATCTCTGGAAAGGTGAATTTTCTCTTTTTCAACCCTTAAGACTAAAGAATATGCCCTATTGAGAGAAGGTAAAGGATCCATAACCAGAATTTGATTCCTTATGTGATCAAAACTTTCATTTAATCCTATAAGGAATTGCATCAACTTATGATTCACATCTAACTCAACCATCTCCTTAGCTGCTGCACAGGTGCATTGAGGTACAGGAACTAGACAAGAGTGCTCTTCCCAAAGCTTCTTCAACCTAGTATAATACATCACCACAAAATGATTGCCTTGTGAAATACTAGTAATTTCCCTCTCCAATTGATATATAAAAGGACCATTAGTCTCACCAAATCTTTCCTCAAGCTCTGTCCACAATTCATAAGCGCTTCCGGCATATATGAATGCATCGACAATTTCTTTTGACATGGAATTTGGCATCTAGGAAGTAATCATACTGCCCACACGTTTCCACTTATCATAGTTTGGTGAGATCGGAAGAGCACACGTTGAACTCCAGTCACCTGAGATCC
>CAVNYN010232909.1:0-25769 GCA_963692815.1 Nyctanthes arbor-tristis
TTTTGGAAACTCCCTCTTCTCTCTTGGAGAAGGCTGCCGCACCTCTAAAATGGTGCAAAGACGAGAGACACGGGAGTTTCCAAAATTTTTCCATTTTTTTTCTTTTCACCTAGAGCTCATATTTATAGAAAATCTTAGGGACTTCTCTTACAAGTATTTAATTATTATTTAGTCCTTAAAGTTTATTATTAATATTTTCTGGGTCCCTTAATTTACAAAAATCTAAATAATTAGTATTGAAAAATTCAGCAATCCCATATGAAAGATTTTAATATCACAATGACTTTTAAATTTCTCAATAATGGAACATTTGAAACGGCTCCAAATATAATTACAATTCCGTGAAGATTTCTATATATATTGTAAAATCATAAATCTTATATTACTCTTTTAAAATTTGGGGCATTATATATTCTTTAACTCATGATCTTCTTTCATCGAGCACCATGTTACTTGCATTTAGGACTGGGCAAAATAACCATAACCAACCGAACCAAACCAAAACTGAGTGGTTTGGTCGGGTTTAGTTTGGTTTTTCTAAATTTTCAAACAATTATGGTTATTAAAATCAATAAACAAACAATAACGAAGTTAAAGTATTTGATTTCAAATTTATTAACTTAACTCTTAATTTAAATTTCCAAAGTTAAAAGAATAAAGTTATTAAACAATCCCCTTTTTTATTAAAACTATACAACTCAAACTCTAGAGTATAATTGTTGCCCCTACGAAGCACATACTTTTCTCTTTTTACCTTTAGTCAGTAACATAATTGGACCATATTTTATTATTTTTATATAACCATAACTAAACCAAACCAAACCAAACCAAAACCAAATGGTTTGGTTTCGGTTTGGTATTAATATTACAAAATAACTGAAAATTTATTTTTTTGAAAAATCATCAGTTTTTGTTTGGTTTGGCGTTCGTAAAACTACGACCAAATCAAACCACACCCAGGCCTACTTGCACTAATAGAAGACTCAAATGCAACTATTGAAACTGGAACTGTTAGTAAATCTCGTGCCATTTTTGATAAGATAGGATAAGTCTGCTCATTTGATTTCCACCACTGTAGGACGTCCAAATTTTCCTACTCTTTTTCACTCATCATGCATGCAAGATCAAATTTATAATATGTATCCAATTCATTTTTTGCTGGGATTGTATTTGAACTTGAAGAAGAAGAATAAGCATTTCGTTTCTTATTAGTAATTAAGGATGCCATTGACGATTTTTCCCCCTTAGTAATAGCAGCGGAACTCATATTAGATTGACTAGTTACACATCATCATATTTCATAGCATTGTAGTTATGAATTTCGTTAAAAGAAGACTCTAAATCCTCATTTTAATAAATATGTAACAGCTAATTGGTTCATTACAAGATTACTTATTGGATAATAAATTCCGAAACTAGCTTTAGTTGCCTTGTAGAGAGTTTCAAAAATTTCATAACTCTATACTTCTTCTCAATCTGAACCATCAAGATAAATTTGAGGATGTTTTAAATTAACAAATGCAATAATAGTACTATAATAGCCAACACAAGATTTTAACATTAAATAGGTTAAATTCCATCTATTTGAAACATAATCAATAAATTTTCTTTTTCTCAAACAGAATTTTTTCAATTTTTTTGCAAATTCTTGTTGTCTAGAACTGAAGCAAGAAATGTAATTAACGACTTCTCTAATTTTACTTGTAATTAACACATCAAATTTATTAAAGACTTGTAATATATTTTCACACAAATTTACTCCATTATGTGGAAATTAAAGTAAATGAAAAGCAATAAATTTTATGAAGTAACCAACTAGAATCAAAATAATGTGCAGTAACACAAATATAACCATTTATAATTTCTTCCAGACCAACAATCAGACTTGAAACACACAGTACTGATTCTAGTTGGGCCGATCAAGACACCAGACTGAGCCTCTTGGGGGTTGGATGCATCATCGGCAGGGCGAAAGGAGGCTAAAACAACCTTTGAGGGCAGCCCACACGCCAGTGGGGTTGCCGGCGTAAGCACCCTACGCATTGGTGTGGCCACAGATCATGTTAATCTGTTTATTTGATGTTTGTATATCTCCTTTGGTTTCTAGGGGTTTTTCTTATACTCTTAAGATATCTCATATCTTTTCTAACTTGGGTTTGATTTCTTCTATATTGTTGTCTATACTAATCATTTGTGTAGATAATTATTAAATTTTTATTTTGTTTCTAATATTTGTATTTGTATAGTTTTATTTATATCTTTATAGTCATTTGTTATTCTAAATACTTGTAATTATTGGTGTTGATTAGTATGTAAAAGCGTGTTTGTATATTCCCTTTCTAAAGTTACTCTTTGTATAATTTTATACTTTGCTATACATATTAGTCCTTTGTATAAATACATGGAAAACTGTATTATTTAAATTCAATACATTCAGAAACTTTCCTTTCTTTCTCTAAGTTGTGTTCTCTCATTTCTACTCTTTGAGATTCTTCTTCTTCAAATCCTAAATCTTCTATATTCAATTTGGTATCAGCGCTACACTGAATTTGTAGATTGTTCAGATCTTGTGTAGTATGATGAGATGCACTATTGCCAATGTACCAAGCATCATCCTTAATAGTAATTGGAGTGGCAACATAAGCATGAAAAGTACTAGGACCAGGCTTTCCTCTTCCAACAGAACCTCCAAACCATAAATTATTCTCACTTCAAAAAAAGAGATTAAACCTTTTAAAACACTACAAAGCATCATGTCTGTTGTTGATTTTATCTCGCAAGTAGACGGATCATTAATAATTAATATAGTGATGAATAACGTGTCGAATCCACCGATGACTGAATCTACTAAGTTTCACTTTAATTGACCTCGGCTTTAATTAAAAGAAAACACACAATAAGATTTTAAAAATAATTTTGAGAAAACTAAAAACAATCTAAGAAAATAAAGAGCTAGTATTATTTACAAATCCTACAAACAATAAAATCACAAAAGTGCTAGAATTCTCAAATCCACCACCGTTCTCATGATTAACTCTCGGTACTTGGGGTTGAAAATCAACAATCCAATATAATTCAGAAGCCTCTCTCGATGGTCATCAAAATCTAAACCTATACATGAGACTGATTATCTCTAATTAACTTTCGAACATATGGTACGCATTAATTTACTGTGATCATTTTTTAGCGATTTCATAGAGTATAATAGTATCTCTACCTATTTTAGGACCCTGTGTCGTTTATTATCATATGCTAAACTCATCAAAAATCTTTCCAAAACAACACAAATCACAAAACTCAATCAAATGGTGATCAAGCTTCAAATTGGAACAAGGGAATAATGAACAATCAACCTGAAAATAAACTTAGAACAAGTATTTTGAATTAATCATAAAAACGGGGTTCCATCATTAACCCTAGCACAATCTACTAGCCTCGCATAACAAGTTCAAAAGGAGAACAAATATATAAATTAGAACTCGTCACCAAAGAGACGATGAATTCACTATAATTCCACGTTCTCCCCGTGATAGCCCTCGACCACAGAACTCCTCGGCTCCAAGTTTTTTCTCTTTTTTCGCCCTACCGGCTCTTTTTCAAAGATCCACGCACTCCTCCCTTTCCTTTTTCCAATTGTTGTTCCATTAAATAGCATGCATGAATTGTAATTGGGCCTCACATTCTCTCCTTCAACTTTAAGCCCATGTGAATCCAACAAGCTCTCAAATTCTATTTAGCTTTCTTCATTGATTTTTCAGTAATTATTTATGCAACAAGTCCTCTATTTCCAAAGGCCGTCGGGAAAGTCCTTCAGGTCTTTGACATAGAAATATTTGCCTCCATAATATCCAGATACTAGCCAAAGTAGCAGCTTCTCTTTTCTTTCTTTACCAATTACTTGAGATCGGGTTAAATCTTAAAATAAACATAAACAAATAAAATTAAGTAGAAAATTGAGGAAATACAATGATAAATGTCTAGTTTTAATGGACCAAGACAAGTGCAAAATTGCACTTATCAAATTCCCCAAAACTTAAACCATTGTTTTCCTCAAGCAATGAAAATTAAAACAAACAATTAATACAAAAAGAACAAAAATAATACATTAAAAACACTTGCCAGATTTCCAACTCATATCATCTATTATAAGTTATAGAACATTGCTAACAGAAGTAAACTCATCCAATGCCTGACTACAGAATGGGCACAATCACATCTATCATCATACATCTCTGGTTAGGCATCCCAAGCCACAATAGTCAAATATGACCTCGCCCTCTCGTGAGAGACACATATTCCCCTAAACTTAATTTTTTTCACTTCTCATGTTTTTTATGAGGGTATCTGCTATAAGTTTTGAAAACATCAGATCTCAACGAAGTACTAAGTTGATTTAGGCCTTACTATCGAAAATACTAGCTTAGTCAATGAAGATTCTCTCAATTTTGAGTGCCCCAACCTTCCTAACAGCCACTAGACAGTCAAACCCACTAGTTATCTATATCCCCAAAATTTAAAGTACAGTCTTGCTTTTATTATGCTCCCATTTTTTCTCTCTTGCTTTTTTTTCTTTTTACCATATCATTCTTTTGTTTCTTTTTTTTTCCTGAATGTCTCAATCATTTTCTTTTTTTTTTTACTGAGATTTCTTTCTTTTCTTTTTTTTCTTTTTTCTCAATTACCTCATATGTCTTATGTGCAATATATCTCTTCACTGGGCTTTCTATATGACCCTTGTAGCGAGCTTTGGGTCGATGACTCCCAGTTCAGTTGATCCAGGGCACTAGGTTCAAAACCTTAAGGACTTAGTTGCTCTAGTCACATAGGCTTCGAAGAGTGGTAAAGACGCATCGAAGGCTTTTTTTTTAATTCTTTTCACACATCTATGCAAGACTTAAGATAGGGATGAGACCGGTAGCATCTGTTCATTGCCTAGCCTCTGTTGGTGAGTCAAAAACACTCCACACAAATATTCAACATGTACGGAATCCACACCAACCTTAATAGTATCCTCAAGGCTCAACCTCCCCTAAACTTAGATTTAAGTAGATTTGGCAAGTAAGAACAAAGAAAGGGTAAGGTATTCTAAGTTTTTACTATAACTCATTTTGACTAATATCTACTGTACAATTCACCCCACCAAAGTGTAGACTAAAGTGACTTATACCAACTAAAAACATGTCAAATATGGACAAGTAATTTTAACCGATAATATCATGTAGCAATGCCCCATTACAAATAATGGACAAAACAAAATAGAAAACATTCAGTCACACCGGCCCGCAAGACAATCAAATACACAAACAAACCCTTTTTTTAATTTTTTTTATTTTTTTTGGTCAAAATTTTTTATTTTTAATTTATATATTTTTTTGAAGCAATAAAATTTACACTATAAACATGACTCTCAACAAAGTTAAGCAACAAAAATTTGAAGCATCCTACCCCCACACTCAAAGTATACATTGTCCTTAATGTATTAAACAAGATAGGGTTAAGATACTCCCTATGTAGAGATTGAAGAATCTGAGAAAGGAAGATAGGTTTTGTTGTGCTTTTCCTTTGCATGCGTTGGAACCCCTCAACTTCCTCTGGTCTGTGGATTTCTTCTCAATTGGTGTTGTACCTATATTGATAAGTAAAATACATATAAGTATAATAGATAAAATCAATGATAATATAAAGCTGAGTATAAAGCAGTGTGCACTCCCAAATTATACTACAATTGCTAATTAAAACTATAAACCAATTGAATTACCACGTGAGCCCAAACATGTTTCATTACAACTAAAGAAGACTAAATAAGTGATTCATGCTCAAGATATGAAAAAAATTCAATCCACACAATCAACTTTCATAAAACATGCAAAACATGAAATATTTTACACAAATCAACCAAGTATTTTCTACCAAAGAAAACATGAGGAAGCCTTGAAGTTTTCTCAAGTGATATTTTGGCATATGAAAGTATTAATATTGACATAGTTCTCTATAGAACTTCAAGTCAATTCGAGCTTATTTCAGCTAGACGACGAGGGACCGTAAATGGCATAAAACAGGGGCCAAAACTGCCACAGCTTGATTCAAGATCAAGTAACGTGCCAAAAATTTGGACTTTCCCCAAGCTATATTTTGAAACAAGAAACTAAATATGTTGATCTAGCACTCCACAAAATTTCAAGTCAAACAGAGGTCATTTGAGCTAGACTATAGGTGACCGAAATTGCTGTAGTCTAGGAGAAAAAGTAAGCCGTGGCTGGCCTCAGTTTGGAAACCGCGGTTCACTGCGGGCTACAGCAAGTACTAAACCGTGGCTGGGTGCGGTTTGTATGCCGCTGTCAGGCACGGGTCGGTCCTTTTCCTCTTGTCTTTCTTTTTCTTTTTTTTCTTTTTTTTTTAAAGAGCTAAAAACAACTCATGTTTTGGATGAATGCAATGAAAATTATGGGTCTCTACGTTGGGCTAAGAAAGATATGTTAGGAGTTATGAATGGTATAACAAAAATTGATAAATGTAAACTAGAAATTAAAAGTGCCTAAAACTATTGCACTCCCAGAACTTAAATGCAATGCAAAAATTAAAAACAAAGAAAAAAAGGGATAGAAAATGTGTTGCCTCCCATTAAGCGCTTATTTATAGTCATTAGCTTGACTGTATAGCCACCTACTTCAAGGAACTTTAAATGACGCCCTTGACAATGTGCCAAACATGTCAAAGTTGTCTTTGAATCCATTCATGTTGAATCTTCATAATTTGATGTTGCCCTCCTTAAAGTCATATGACTTGCTTTGACCATTTAACTCAAATTTAAGTATGTACACTTTAACCAACTCATCAGATCCAATGACAAAATCAATTGAACCATCAAATTTGTAAGGGGACTCATTGATAACTTCAATTATATTGTTCATTTCATCCTCTTCGTTTTGATCAATTGAAAGCTCTCTCCCCCTCATCTTGCTCTGTTTTCATAGATGGTTCGTTACTCCTTCCTGTCTTTTCCGCCGTAGCGCGGGCTAATTCAATTACTTCGTGATTTTCCTGAGCCCACTTCTTCACCTCACTTTCGGCAAACTTGAGGTACTTAAACATAAGTTCTAAGAATCTATTAAGCTCTTCCAACGGCGGTTCCCATTGACCTGTGTAGTTGAACTATTGGTAAACTGAATGTACCTTCCAAGTCGAATATGTCCATTCCGCTTCAACAGGTATAACTAATGACATGGGCATGCGGTACTTATCAACGCCAGCAAGTTCTAAACATTCGTCCTTTGCTCATTAAGGAATTTAGCTAGAGGCCTATCTTCCTCGTTGATGTCTCCAAAGTCTTGATACCCTGTCATTTTGTTGATCTCCTACTTATTTTTCATTCCCTAACAGCAATAAAACAAAGAAAAAGAAGTGGATCAATTGGCAAATTTAAGAATAAAAAAATAAAAATAAAGGTAAAATCAACTAAAGCAAAAAAAAAAGCAGAAAATTCAGTCCTCCAGTAGCAGCGCAAAAACTTGATGTCGATATTATCCCACAAGTGGACGGATTGTTAACAAGTAATATAGTGATAAATAGAGTGTCGAATCTCATGATGACTGAATCTACTAAATTTCACTATAATTGACCTCAACTTTAATTAAAAGAAAACACACAATAAGATTTTAAAAATAATTTTGAGAAGACTAAAAACAATCTAAGAAAATAAAGAGTTAGTATCATTTACAAATCCTAAAAACAATAAAATCACAAAAGTGTTAGAATTCTCGAATCCACCACCGTTCCCATGATTAACTCTCGGTACTCGGGGTTGAAAATCAACAATCCAATATTATTCAGTAACCTCTCTCGATGGTCATTAAAATCTATACCTAGACATGAGATTAATTATCTCTAATTAACCTTCGAACATATGGTACGCATTAATCTACTGTGATTATTTTTTAGCGATTTCATAGAGCATAACAGTATCTCTATCAATATAGGACCCTACATCATTCATTATCATGTGCTAAACTCATGAAGAATCTGTCGGAAACAAAATGAATCACAAAACTCAATCTAATGTTAATCAAGTATCGAATTGGAATAAGGGAATAATGAACAATCGACTAAAAAATGAACTTAGGACAAGTACTTTGAATTAATTATAAAAACAGGGTTCCATCATTGACCCTTGCACAATCTACTAGCATGGCATAGTAAGTTCAAAAGGAGAACAAATATATAAGTTAGAATTCATCACCAAAGAGATGGTGAATTCACAATAATTCCACGTTCTCCCCGCGATGGCCCTCAACCATGACACTCCTTGGCTCCATGTTTTTTCTCTTTTTTCTCCCCGCCGACAATTGGGCCTCATATTCTCTCCTTGAAGTTGAAGCCCACGTGAATCCAACAAGCTCTCAAATTCTATTTAGCTTTCTTCATTGATTTTTTAGTAATTATTTATGCAACAAGTCCTCTATTTCCAAAGGTTGCCGGGAAAGTCCTTCAAGTTTTTAACATAGAAATATTTGCCTCCATAATATACAGATACTAGCCAAAGTAGCCCGTTTCTCTTTTCTTTCTTCACCAATTACTTGAGATCATGTTAAATCTTAAAATAAACAAAAGCAAATAAAATTAAGTAGAAAATTGAGGAAATACAATGATAAATGTCTAATTTTAATGGACCAAGACAAGTGTAAAATTGCACTTATCAATGTCCTTCCTTTCTACACATCTGACAGATAATATCTATTCTATCAACATCAATCTGGCCTCTACCTCTACCAGCATTAGAGTTTGAACCAAAACGGGTAAATGATAGAGTAGATTAATGTGGAGAAGAAGATTGACCTCTTCCATAACGAGAACCCCTTCCTCCTCTACGTGAATTTGCATAGTTTGTAATAGAACTAATTTCAGCATTGTTAATAGTGCACAATTGTTCAAGACGTACTTCATGAGACTAAAGTAAGTATTACGCCTCTCTCGTAAAGTGTAACGGAACAAACTTGTGCGTTGAGATCACAACAATAGTATCAAACTCATGTCCAAGTCCACTCAAAATGTAAATTAGTAATTCATCATCAGTAACAGAATGACCAATAGTACAAAGAGTGTCAGCAGTTTGTTTCATCTTCAAAAAACATTCTCCATTTGTCATTCCTCTTTTTCTAGTAGTATGAAGAGCAGATGTGTTCTAGATTGAGAAGGAAACAATTGCTCAAAGATCAGCCATACCTCTCTTGCAGAAGAGCATCCAACAAAATGACCTAACATTTCTTATGTAATAGATCCAAGCATCCAGCTCATCACTAGCTGGTCGATCTTCAACCAATTTAAAGAGGATTTGTGACTTTAACAATTGTCTCAAAATCACCAAACCTGGATATAAATAGAGCAAAAAACAAACAATAACGCGAAAAATAAATGAACACAAGATTTAACGTGGTTCGGCAATTTGCCTACGTCCACAACCCCAACGCCAATCAATCTTCCACTATAACAATATAATGGGGACAAGTAATTTCTAGATAACACTAGAGAGACACCAAAACTTCAAGAGCAACAATACAAGTCACAACTCTCCTCAAGAATAGAGATTCTTGGAATACCACTTCAAAATTAACGGAAAAGTCTCACCACAAAAATTGCCTCTGTTCTAATGACGATTTCTCCATAATAGACTCTTGATCTTGATAGTTGGATTTGAAGAATAATGAATTGGGAATATGCTATCCAAATTTCACGCAGATCGGACAACGGAGTGATGAGATATCACGGTTTGATCGACTGCTGCCCAAGCTGCATACTTGCACGAATAAGGCGTAAACTTGCTCTTGATTTCTTCTCACATTTGAAGTTGATCACACAACCGGCTGAAATCTTCGACTCATTTAGGTTGCTTCTTCTTGGTCTTTTTCTCCAAGCCTTCGACCTCTCTTGCGCACAGCTTCTTGTTCGTAAGACGTCTCTCTTCTTCTTTTAGGCATACTAACATTGTGTCTTTGGTACCCTATTTATAGAGATTGGGGGATCCAAGCCCTAGCGGGCCTTGTCTTGAGCCCCAAGATGAATTTCAATAATTGCAAGCAAACCCCTCTATTTACTTAATACTTGCAATGTTATCCCTAATCAACCAAGTTATTTATTTCGACCCCTATTAAATTGTGTTGTTGGGTTTGGGTTGCAATCCAGCACATATGTAGGCAGATACCCAACAAATCTCCCCCTCTGCCTCATGTAGTGGAAGGCCTTGTCATCCCAACACTGGAACGACAAATTTCAATCTTTTCTATTGGCAAAGATTTTGTGATCTTCTGCACCATTATCATCCGTGTGAATTTTTGCAAGTTCTAAAGACTTGTAATTTAATGCATCTCTAATCCATTGATATCATACTTCAATGTGCTTCGATCTTGTATGAAATGTAGCATTCTTGCCAAGGTAAATTGCACTTTGTCTGTCGCAAAACAGATCTATTTATCCTGCTTGAACCCAAGTTCTTTGACAAAGCCACAGCAATTCTTTACTAACTTCAGTTACTGTAATGAACTCTGCTTCTGTAGTAGAAAGTGTGACATATTTCTGCAACCTTGACTGCCATGACACTGCTCCACCTGAGAAAGTAACTAAATAACCAGAAGTGGATTTATGAGAGTCAACATCTCCCGCCATGTCTGATCAGTATAGCTCAGTAACACCGGTTTTCCACTCCTAAAACCAAGTCTCAAGTTTGAAGTGCCACAAAGGTATCTCATGATCCATTTAACTACATTCCAATGCTCCCTTCCTAGATTAGCAAGAAATCGACTGACACTGCCAACTGCATATACTATATCTGGTCTTGTAGAAACCATAGCATACATCAAACTTCCAACTGCGGAGGCGTATAGAACTTTTTCCATATCTTTCTTCTCGTCATCTGTTGAAGGACTTTGTTTGATACTTAATTTAATGTGAGCAGGAGCAGGAGAGCTAACAGCTTTACTCTTATCCATGTTGAACTTTTGAAGTATGTTCTCAATATACTTCTGCTGATACAAATATAACTTCTTGGCATTTCTGTCTCTGATGATATAGATGCCAACAATCTACTTTACTGGCCCCAAGTCTTTCAGAGCAAAAGACTAACTCAACTGTTGCTTCAACTTATCGATCCTCGAAGAATTTTTACCAACAATCAGCATGTCATCAACATAGAGTAGGAGAATGACAGTCATCATCGGAGAATCTTTGCACAAATACACAATGATCAGAAGTAGCTTTCTTGAATCCTTGCTCCACCATAACTGATTCAAACTTTCCGTACCATTATCTTGGCACTTGCTTAAGGCCATACAAACTTTTCTTTAATTTGCAAACACAATTCTCCTTTCCTTTTACTTTGAATCCCTCTGGCTGCTCCATATAGATTTCTTCTTCCAAGTTACCATGAAGGAAGGCTGTTTTCACATCCATCTGTTCAACTTCTAAGTCAAGACTGGCTGCCACTTCAAGAACCACACGGATAGAAGACATTTTCACAACTGGAGAAAATATCTCATCAAAATCAACACCTTTTTTTGAGTGAATCCCTTAACAACCAATCTCGCCTTGTACCTCGGACGTGAACTATGCTCATCTTCTTTCACTCTGTATACCCATCTATTCTTCAAGGCTCTCTTTTCTTTAGGCAATTTTACCAGCTCAAAAGTATGATTTTCTACAATGATTGCATCTCATCTTTCATTGCACTAAGCCATTCCTCTTTATATTCATCTTCCATAGCTTCTTCAAAGCTCTACGGCTCTCCCCCATCAGTTAGTAACAAGTACTCATCAGGAGAATATCGAGTGGAAGATTGTCTGTTTCTAGTAGACTTTCTTTGAGGAACTACTGGTGGAGCCTCTAGTATAGGTGACTGATCATGAGTATCTTCATCTATCTCAAGCTGAGTAGGATTATCTATCTCATTAGTACCTTGTGGGTTTTCTGTCTGTGTCGATACTGGCATGAAAGAAACTGGACCCAAATCAACTAGATTATCAAAAGAGTCTGGCAATGGCTTCTCAGTCCTGTCAATATCGTCTATGGTCTGATCTTCAACAAACACAACATCTTGGCTTCTAAATAATTTCTTCTCAATAGGATCATACGTCTAGTAGCCGAAATCATCACGACCATAGCCAACGAATATGCACTGACATGTCTTGACATCAAGTTTGGTTCGTTCGTCTTTGGGAATATGCACAAATGCTTTACATCCAAAAACACGCAGGTAATCATAAGAGACGTCTTTTCCTGACCAAACTTTATTTGGAACCTCTGAGTCCAACGTAACATACGATGAAATAATCAGCAAATACACCGCTGTATTCAGTGCCTCACCCCATAAGTAATTTGGCAGGCTTGCACATGAGAGCAAGCATCTAGCTCTTTCAACAAGAGTTCTGTTCATTCTCTCAGCAACACCGTTCAACTGGGGAGTCTTAGGTGGTGTTTTCTGATGTCAAATGCCCTATTTTCTGTAGTATCCATCAAACGGTCCTACATACTCGCCTCCATCGTCACTTCGGATGCACTTCAATTTCTTTCCAGTTTTTCTTTGAACAGAAGCTTGAAACTGTTTGAATACATCCAGAACCCGATCCTTTGATTTCAAGGTATAGAACCACGTCTTTCTTGAATGTTCGTCAATGAAGGTTACGAAATAGAAAGGACCTCCAAGTGTCCTTGTTTTCGTAGGACCACACAAGTTAGAATGAACTAAGTCAAGTATACCTGTTGCCCATGAAGAAGAGAGATATTTGAAGCTAACTCTAGTCTGCTTCCCTACCATACAATGATCACACTTTTTCAACTTTGTATACTTTATCCCTGATAGGACATTCTTCTTGGCTAGAAATCTCATCCCCTTTTCACTTATATGACCGAGCCTCTTATGCCACAGCTTGATAATACCGTCATTCTCCACTGCTTTAACTTGGTCTTTGGAGAGTTTAGCATGGAACATGTATAGTGATGATGGCTGTTTTTTGCCCATTGCTACTACTATAGAACCTTTGGTGAGTTTCCATTTTCTGTCACCAAAGATATTGTAGTATCCATCATTGTCGAGTCTAGCAGTAGAAATTAGATTCATCCACATGTCAGGGACATGCTTTACATCTTTTAGATGCAATTTCATGCCATTGTCAGTCTCTAAGCACATATCTCCAACACCTTTAACTTTTGATAGGACATCATTTCCCATCTTTACAACTCTATAGTTGCCCGTAGTATAGGATGTGAAATGCTCTCTGTGAGATGCGACATGAATGGTAGCGCCAATATCAACTACCCAGGTGATATTGTCATGACTAGCTGAATTTACATAATCAAAATTATAGGTGAAGTAGAATTCACCAATAAGAGTAGTTGTTCGATCAGCATTGGCTTCATCATCTTTCACCTTTTCTTTACCATTATTATTTTTGTTGTCCTTTTTCAGCTGTTGACAATCGTCTTCATGTATCCCTTTCTGCCATAATAATAGCACTTAACGTTGGCGAATTTGTTTGACTTGCTCTGACCTTTTCCTTTGTTCTTAGAACCACGGTTCAGACTCCTTCCCCGATTTTCTACAATCAAGGCATTTGATTGCGAAGGATTTCCGTTTGCTTTTCTTCTCATCTTTTCATTCAAGACAATACTTTTTGCCAAGTCCATGGAAATTACGCCATTCGGAGCCGAGTTGGACAATGATGTCCTTAGTATTTCCCAAGAGTCTGGCAAAGTTCCAAGGAGCCATAAGCTTTGGATCTCGTCTTCAAACTCGATGCCCACTGTAGCCAACTGATTAATAATACCCTGAAAAACATTCAAGTGATCAGTTAAAGGAGTTCCATCCCGATACCGTAAAGCCATCATCTGTTTTATTAAGAAAAGCTTATTGTTTTCGGTCTTCCGAGCATATAGTAGCTCGAGCTTGGTCCATAAACTCCGTGCATGTGATTCTTCAATGATATGGTTCAACACATTATCATCCACCCATTGTCTGATGTAACCACAAACTTGACGATGAAGCAAGTTCCATTCTTCATCAGCTTTATCGGTGGGTTTTTCTTCAACAAATACTGGAAGGTAATAGTTCTTCACATAAAGAAGATCTTCTTTCCTTTCCAGATATGATAATTGGAACCATTCAACGTCACCATTCTACTTGTATTAACCTTCATTGTTTAGCACAAGAATAAGTTCAGTGTGGTAACCTGGCGCTCTGTTACCACTTTGTTGGGAGAAAATTCATCACTATGATGATCACAGTGGAATATTAATTCTCCCTCTTGTGAAAAACCTAATAGGAGATAAATAAATAGAGCAAAAAACAAACAATAACGAGAAAAATAAATGAACACAAGATTTAACATGGTTCGGCAATTTGCTTACGTCCACAACCCCAACTCCAATCAATCTTCCACTATAACAATATAATGGGTACAAGTAATCTCTAGATAACACTAGAGACACACCAAAACTTCAAGAGCAACAATACAAGTCACAACTCTCCTCAAGAATAGAGATTCTTGGAATACCACTTCAAAATCAATGAAAAAGTCTCACAACAAAAATCACCTCTGTTCTGATGATGATTTCTCCACAATGGACTGCTGGATCTTGATCCATTCAATTTGAAGAATAATGAGTTGGGAAGATGCTATCCAAATTTCACGCCAATCGGACCATGAAGTGATGAGATGTCATGGTTTGATCGACTGCTACCCAGGCTGCCTGCTTGCATGAATTGGGCATAAACTTGCTCTTGATTTCTTCTCACGTTCGGAGTTGATCACGCAACCGGCTGAAATCTTCAGCTCATTTAGGTTGCTTCTTCTTGGTCTTTTTCTCCAAGCCTTTGACTTCTTCTTGTTCGCAAGACATCTCTCGTCTTCTTTTAGGCACACTAACATTGTGTCTTTGGTACCCTATATATAGAGATTCGGGGATCCAAACCCTAATGGGCCTTGTCTTGAGCCCCAAGATGAATTTCAATAATTGCAAGCAAACTCCTCTATTTATTTAATACTTGCAAAGTTATCCCCAATCAACTAAGTTATTTATTTCGACCCTTATTAAATTATGTTGTTGGGTTTGGGTCACAATCCAGCACAAATGTAGGCGGATGCCCAACACTTTGAAGGAGCAATCTGAGTTCCAGTAACACATCCGTCCAAATCATACACACGAAGAGTTAGAAAGATATGTGCTTTCCAAAAATTATAGCCATTCCGAGTCAATTTAATCGGAATAAAAAGCAAAGAAGGAACACTAGGGTTTGGCTGGGCAACAACCTGTATGAGCTGAGTAAAGCCGTTATCGGCAATCAGACAAGTCACTAGAGATAGAGAATCAGATGAGGAAGTAGATTTAGCCATGGCAAGCTAACACAAAACACTTTTACTTTGTTTGACAATTGTGCTAAATATCCTCTTGATATTCTTCATACTGATATATGGGGTCTTTTTCTGTTATTTCTACTGAAGGATATAGATATTATCTGCATTTTATAGATAAATGCACTAGATACACTTGGATCTTTTCTATGAAACTGAAATTTGATCTTTTTTCCATTTTCAAACAATTCGTAATCATTGTTGAACGATAGTTTGATAGAAAGTTGAAATGCTTTCAATCTGATTGGGATGGGGAATATAGAAGTCTTTCACCTTATCTAGCCCATTTTGGTATTCAGTTCGGATATCCTTGCTCCCATACTCATCAACAAAATGGTAGATCTGAAAGGAAACATAGGCATATTGTTGAGGTGGGTCTTACCCTCTTAGCCCAAAGCCACATGCCCACGAATTTCGTTAGAAAGCTTTTCTCATTGCTTTTTTCTTGATCAACAGATTACCCACTCTTACACTGAAAAATATTTCGCCTTTCCAATCTACTTTTGGGAAACAACCTAACTATAACCATATTAATGTTTTTTACTGTGCATGTTTTCCTTATCTGCGACCTTATAATCATCATAAGGTTGGGTTTCACACTTCTAAATGTGTGTTTCTGGGATACAATAATAAGCACAAATGCTATAAGTACTTGACTCCAAGTGGCAAGATACTTTTAGCTCAAAGTGTAACATTTGATAAGTTATTTTTTCCTTTTGAACATGGTTTCTCTTTTTCTTCACATATTACCAAGACTGATCATCTCACTGATCAGTTTATTCCTCTTTCTTGGTCTTTTCCTATTCTGGACACATCTACTGGTACTTCTGGTGAACAGACAGACTCCGCTGTAGATATCTTTTTGCCTGAGCATGTCACTTTGCCTATCCATAATTACATTCACCTCCTTCTGCTACCTTTTCTTCCTCTAGTTCCCAATCCAGTTATCTCCACTCCTTACCCAATACCTACTTGTTCAATACTCAATCATCCTATGTAAACAGACTGAGATTTGGCATTGTTAAACCCAAAAAGTTTGCCTATCTTACCTTTTCTAATAATACTCATGTTGAACCAACATCTGCAAATGAGGCATTACTAGATCCTCAGTGGACTGCAGCTATGGCTTCTGAGTATGCTGCCTTGCAGAAAAATGATACTTGGAGTCTTGTGCCTCCCTCCAAGTATATGCATGTGGTTGGTAAAATGCAAACCTGATGGTACTGTTGAAAGGTTTAAGGCCCGGTTGGTAGCCAAAGGCTTCCAGTAAACTCCTGGTGTTGATTATTATCGTGAAGCCTTCTACTATTAGAGTTATTTTAACTCTTACTGTGACTCATGGCTGGGACATTCAACAGATAGATATACACAATGCTTTTCTTAATGGTGATTTGCAAGAAACTATTTCAGCCAGAGGGTTTTGTTGATTCTCTGTTTCCCACTCATGTTTGCAAATTGAACAAAGCTTTATATAGCTTAAAATAGGCTCCCAGGGCCTAGTTTGACAAGATGAAACATGCTCTTCTCTTTAAGGCTTTTCTAATTCTGAGGCTGATGCTAGTTTGTTCATCCACAAATCCAGGGAGAAGTATCTATATGTTTTGATCTATGTGGATGACATCCTTATTACTGGTCATGATTCTTTTCAAGTTACTACTCTTGTTTCAGATTTGAATTCTCAGTTTGCGTTACAAAGTTTGGGGTCTTTACAGTATTTCTTGGGTTTTGAAGCCTACAGGGATCACACTGGGATATATTTAATGCAACACAAATATATTCTAGATCTTTTGGCAAAAGCTAGTATGAGTAATGCAAAGGGATGTGACACACCTATGTTTAGTGGACAGAAATTGCATTTACATGATAGTCCTTTGCTTGACTCTCCTACTCAATAAAGATATGTCATTGGAGCTCTATAATATCTGACTATGACTAGGCCAGACATTGTTTTTGCTGTAAATAAATTGAGTCAGTTATTGCATGCTCCCACTCAGAATCATTGGCAAACCTGTAAAAACGTTCTGAGGTATCTTAAGAACAGTTCTACACTTGGCATTCATTTTAAACATGCTCCTTCTCTGTCTTTAATTGCATATTCTATTGCTGATTGGCCAGTTGCATATATGATAGGAGGTCAACTTCTGGTTGTTGTGTGTTTCTTGGTGACAATTTGATACAGTAGAGTTCCAAAAGGCAAAAGGAAGTAGCGAGATCTAGTGCTAAATCTATGTACAGAGCCCTAGCCCAATTGGCTACCAACATTATTTGGTTAAAGAGTTTACTGTATGAGTTTGGTTGTGATGTTCAACAATGTCCAGTTATTTGGTGTAAAAACATTAGTGTTGTTGCATTGGCTACCAATGCAGTTTTTCATCAAAGGACCAAGCATATTGAACTTGATATTCACTTTGTGGGGGAAAAGGTCTTATCCAATGAGTTGGAAGTTCGCTATATTCCAGCTGCAGATTAGCTTGCAGATCTTCTAACTAAAGCCTTGCTAGTTACGTCCTTCACTATACTTAGCAGCAAGCTCACTTCTGTTTCTCCCCAGTTTCGCTTGCGGGAGGGTGTTGATTAGTATGTAAAAACGTGTTTGTATATTCCCTTTGTAATGTTGCTCTTTGTATACTTTGTTTATTATACATATTAGTCCTTTGTATAAATACACAGAATGCTGTATTATTTTACAATTCAATACAATCAGAAACTTTCCTTTCTCTCTCTAAGTTTTGTTCTCTCATTTCTACTCTTGGAGATTCTTCTTCTTCAAATCCTAAATCTTTTGTATTCAATTGTTGGGGGTAGTGTTTCGGTTATAGCTTTAAGTTATTCTGAATTTTTTGCTTGTTCTAAGTTTTGTTCTGCTGTCCTATCTAAAATGTAATCCAAGTTTATTTAATAAATATAAATTTGTCCAATTTAGTTGTTTGTATCCTCTTCAACCTCCTTCTCCTATTAATATAAATAAATAGTATAAATTTTCCATAAGTTTCACTATTTAAAGACCAGTAACTATTTGGTGGTAATTTTTTATAATTAAAATTATAGACTCTAGATTCTTAATTGGTAATTTTTTTGTCATTTTAAAAGATAATAAAAGGGCTCTGATACCAAACTGAGACGTAAGCTAAACGTAAAAATTTATCAATTTTATTCAAAATTTAATGCTTTTGCTTTTGTCTTTTATCTGAGGATATTTCGCTCAATTTTCCTAGAATTAAAGTAACCCACGCGTAAATGTTGACCTAAAAATATCTTTTTGGAATTTGATATCATGCTTCAACAAGATTCTTCACAAGAATTATTGTATAAATTAATCCTTCAAGAAAGGAGCGGTAAAGGTTATTGTGAATAATTTTTGCACACGATAATTCTTTCCCTTTACATAAAGAATATTAATCTTCACAATGAAGCACATAATTTTATTGTTTGTGCGGTCTCGTCTTTTTTCGCTCTTGTTTGACAATTATACCTTATTTTTATCATCATTTCTTCATAGTAAGTGAAAATTTTCTAGTACCAACTTATGGTACTTTATATGACAATATATTTGGCTTTAATTTCTAAATAGACCAACTTAAAATAAGTAAATGTGTAATTAAAAAAAATGTAGTTATACCCCTATTTGTGATTTTAATTGTCAGGCTATTTGATGTACTAGAACGGAATTATCATATTATTAAGTATATTTCCTTGGCTTCACGTGTATCTTCTCTTGTACTCCATTGTCTCAATTAAAGGGGAAAAAAATTTTAGTAGTACATGAGTACTAAAGATACTGTACTTTTAGGTAATCAACAACGTAGATATATATTTGAGTGTTTCAATTTAATAAATTGAGCTCCATAAATCTATATATCCACTTTTTAATTTTTATCAATACAATAGAGTATGATAGTCGAGTACCAAAATTTTGTTACAATTCAATGACAACAACCTCAATAAAAATGTTCCATCCTTTTGCACGGTCAAGTTCTTCCGTCAGAATTTACATGCTATGCGTTGCATCTTCTGTCAAACAAAAGCTACGTACAATCTAAACTCTATTTTGCCTTTATTTTTATTCACGTGTTTGTTCAAATAAATTCGTCAAACAAAAGCTACGTGGAACAAAACTTGACATCCCACTCTCCTCTCTCGCTCTCACAGGTTGACACATCGTCGCTTACACCGTTACACCTCCCACGGCTTAAATAGTGATATCACCCACCGTTTACTGCCGAAAAGGCCTCCTGAACAAATATTCATAAATCTTCTTTCGATCAAATGCTTATCAAGAAATCAGCTCTAGAATCTTCTCAATTCTTCTTAAAATATCTTATATATGAAACCCAGTTTCAGATTCCGATTGAATTCCATATATTCTGAGATTTAATCTTTTCTTCTTGAATTCTTGCTGTGAGGAACGAAACAAGCTCTACTTCAATGGCTGCCAAAGAGAGCAAAGCTATAGGAATCGACCTCGGCACGACTTCCAGTTGTGTTGGGGTGTGGATAAATGACAGAGTAGAAATCATCCCAAACGATCAAGGCAATCGAACCACCCTTCCTACGTTGCCTTCACTGATACTGAGCGTCTGATCGGAGATGCAGCCAAGAATCAAGTGGCTATGAATCCCCACAACACTGTTTTCGATGCTAAAAGGCTCATCGGCCGGCGATTCACGGATCCCTCTGTTCAAAGTGACATGAAATTGTGGCCTTTCAAGGTGGTGGCCGGCCCGGCGGAGAAGCCCATGATCATCGTCCATTACAAGGGCGAGGAGAAGCAGTTTTCAGCAGAGGAAATTTCTTCCATGGTGCTGATAAAGATGAAAGAAACTGATGAATATTTCTTGGGTTATCAAATAAAGAATGCTGTGGTTACTGTTCCGGCATATTTCAAAGATTCTCAGAGACAGGCGACGAAGGATGCCGGCGTGATCGCTGGGCTGAACGTGTTGCGGATTATTAACGAGCCGACTGCTGCGGCGATCGCTTATGGTTTGGACAAGAAAACGTCGAGGAGAGGTGAGAAAAATGTTCTGGTTTTTGATTTGGGTGGTGGGACGTTTGATGTTTCTCTGTTGACTATAGAGGAAGGGATTTTTGAAGTGAAATCCACTGCTGGAGATACCCATTTGGGGGCTGAGGATTTTGACAATAGGCTTGTGAATCATTTTGTGTCAGATCGGAAGGAAACATAAGAAAGATATGAGTGGAAATGCCAGAGCATTGAGGAGATTGAGAACTGCTTGTGAAAGGGCTAAGAGAACTTTATCTTCCACTACACAGACAACAATTGAGGTTGATTCTTTGTTTGAAGGGATAGATTTTTATGCAACTATTACAAGAGCAAGATTTGAGGAATTGTGCATGGATTTGTTCATGAAATGTATGGAACCAGTTGAGAAGTGTTTGAGGGATGCAAAGATTGATAAATCTCAGGTCCATGATGTGGTTCTTGTGGGTGGATCAACAAGGATTCCAAAAGTTCAGCAGCTTTTGCAGGATTTCTTCAATGGGAAGGAGTTGTGTAAGAGAATCAATCCCGACGAGGCGGTGGCTTACGGGGCGGCGGTGCAGGCGGCGATTTTGACTGGTGAAGGTGATGAGAAGGTTCAGGACTTGCTTTTGCTTGATGTCACACCTTTGAGTCTTGGCCTTGAGACTGCAGGGGGTGTCATGACTACTTTGATTCCGAGAAACACGACGATCCCGACGAAGAAGGAGCAGATTTTCTCGACTTACTCGGATAATCAGCCGGGTGTGCTTATCCAAGTTTATGAAGGGGAAAGAGCAAGAACCAGAGACAACAATCTTCTTGGCAAGTTTGAACTAACAGGCATTCCCCCTGCACCCAGAGGTGTCCCACAGATCAATGTGACCTTCGATATCGACGCCAACGGCATACTCAACGTGATGGCTGAGGATAAAACCGCGGGGGTTAAGAACAAGATCACGATCACGAACGACAAGGGGAGATTGAGCAAAGAAGACATTGAGAAAATGGTGCAAGACGCAGAGAGGTGCAAGACAGAGGATGAGGACGTGAAGAAGAAGGTTGAGGCGAAGAATGCGCTAGAGAATTATACGTATAACATGAGGAACGCGGTGAGGGACGAGAAGTTTTCAAGCAAGTTGGATCCTTCGGAAAAACAAAACATCGAAAGTTCGGTGGAGGAGGCAATTGAGTGGTTGGATAGGAATCAGTTGGCTGAAGTTGATGAGCTCGAGGACAGGCTGAAGGAGTTGGAAGGAATATGAAATCCCATTATTTCAAAGATGTATCAAGGTGGCAGTGGAGCAGAACCGATGAGCGACGACATGCCCGGTGGTGGTGGTTCCGGTGGGTCGAGTGGTGGCGCTGGATCAAAGATTGAAGAGGTGGACTAGTTAAGTTGGTATAAGGATCTGCTTTTGGTACTATCTTTCAAGTACATGTGTCTTTTCCTTGTGCATACATTGTCTTTACTTTCGTTTTGAGTTGGATTATGTAAAATAAGTTTGTAAGGGATGTAAAATTGGTTTGCAACTTCAGTAGTGAAAGTTCCTACTAAAAAAGATGAGGTGGCGAGGTGTTATGATTTGAGGTGAGTGTTATAATATTCACATTATTTGCGGGTATTATAATGATGGTTTATGCTTGAATATTTGCTAGAAACTTCTTGTAATTTTGAACCCGGAATTTCGAGAAATCAAACAATCAACCTTAAAATATAAATGCAAATAGAAATAAAACAAATACTCAACCTTAAAATTATAAAGTATAAACGCAAACAGAAATAAAACAAATACTCTTTCAGTTTCAAAAAGATGGTTCACTATTTCAGCTTCGTCTATTTAAAAAAGATAGTGCATTTATTCTATTGAACAAATATTTAATTTTTCATTTTAATGTGTTTTAATTAATTATTGTTGTTCAATTAACATTGAAATTAATTTAAACAAGTAATGAGACATAGGGTATTAGTGGAAAAATAATTCAAACAATTAAATTTGTTAATTTAATTGAAAATAATTACTGAAAATAACTATTGGATGATCTTTACGGGACGGAGGACGTATAAAACCTTGTGATATGTGTTCAGGGGCTAGTGCATCGAAGACTCTACTTCCTGTTGTACTAGGTTGAGTGATCTATAGAATTTATAGATTGATGCTCTAAAATATTAATTCTCCCATGACAATACCACAGTTGACCTACCTTAACACGACAATATAAATGATTTTATCTTCAGACTAATTAACACCTCACGGCTCCAAAAGAAATGAAATGTTTAAGAATTGACTGGCGCGTTTGATTAGATAAATTTTTCATGGAAGTTGCCGAGTTTCCATTTAAATTTTAACTTTTGCGTGTTTAATTTATAAGTGGAAATGAAATTTAAATTCTAAGGTATAATTCTATTAAGTATAGAAAACAATGCTCACCGCCCTCTTAGGTAAAATGTTTTCCATGAAAGTTGAAAAATATTTTCTTTTCCATCATTTCGTATCAAATACACTCCAATGTTCAGTCTTCCAAACTAATCAACATATACGAATTTAAGGATCCTAAAAATAAAAGTCTAGAACCGACATATAAGTTTTTTAATAACTTGGAATACCCTATTAAGGCACTTCGTGAGTTCCTGAATTTCTTCGAAAAATAGAATTCCATGTTACTTGGTCACTGTTGAGATTGAATAAAATTTTTCTGTCTTTGTTTGTTTTTCCCCCTCTAATCAATAATGAAAACATGAATAATACAAGATAGGTTATTGAAATTTATAGTCGAGTTCTCATATCAAATGATACAAGCCTTATATCCAAAGTAAACTATGGTACGCCAATCTTGACATTTTGAGTGACTCGTCTGACAATATAAAATGGTACCCTTTCATTTAACTAAGAATTATGCTCTCTTCGTCTCACAAAAATATTCCCCTTTCAAATTTCATATAGACTAAAGAAAAGTGATTAATATATTTGGAAAAGTAAAATTAACCTGTAGAATTCATATAATACCCTTATTTATTCATGAAAGGTTAATTAGTTCAGACATATCTGAGTTGACTATATTGTTAGTGTAGTTAATTCCAAAAACATAAAATAGGGGTATGGTAGGAAAAAGAAAATTTCAATACATCTTTAAGAAAGAAAGGAGAATATAATTTGAAACATATAAAAAAAGAAAAGGGTGGAGCAGAGGGAGTATTAGAAAAGAAATAGGTCATACACAAATAATAGACTTCACATTAATAACATTATTTTTCTTTTTTTTTTTTGAATTAATATAACATTAATTTTCTTTAAGCTAGCCCCTTTCATTTTTTTCTAAAATAACTTTTTGACTTCGTGTTATGATTGAATTTTTTTTTTCTTTTGAATTTTGACCCTTAACTGTAAATTTAAATTTCACAGATACTAAGTTTTTTCTTTTTCTTTTTTTTTTTCAAATAATAATATATACATTCTTTCTTTTCTTTTTTTTTTTAAGAATAAATTGAAATTTTTAACTCAATAACTTTCACAATGTCTTTTTTTTCTTTTTTTACAGGAAGACAACGTGCGCACGCATGGTATAGAGACACCAATGTTTTTTTTTCAAAGAAATAATGTCCCAATAATATCCAAATTTTTTAACAATGAAATTCTAAAAATTTTTCAAATATTTTAATATTATACCTAGTAAAAAAAATTGGTGCCTCTCAGATATTGAAACCTTGTGTGATCGCATGACCTGCATACTTTCAAGACGTCAAACTCTAACCTCCAATGATATATGGAATCTATTCCCTAAAATATTAGATAACATGTACATATGAATTCTCAGTTCACAGTGTTGTCTCATTTTATTTCAAGTGCTAAAGTTGATTCTTGTGTAAAATTGACCTCTAACTTGAATTCTCATCCAATCGGTCTTTGGCTCCAATAAAATCATTTGTCTTAGTCCCTTCGTTGACCATCCAAATGTGAAAAAGGTATAAAAGGTATTGTTTAATTAGATTGCAAGTATAAAAATCTCATTTTATAAACATTTAACGGTCAAAACGGGTGAAAAGTGTCAGTAAGGACTTGGAGAGAGATTTTCTTAAAGATTGGGGACCCATGAAACTAGAGATAAAGGTTGGGGATAAGATTGATTAGAAGTTGAAAGGTCAGGGATGCCAAGTGTAAATTACCCATATTTTAATTATGAAGTTGCATTTTACGTATGATTATTTTGCCCTTCCATTCTTCTATAAATAAAGAGACTTGTATACTTCATTTATCATCATCAACAAAGAGTGAAATTTCCTCTCTACACTGTAATTTTCTCTCCCTCCGTATTCCTTGATATTATCTTTAGTTTTCTTTAATTTCATAACAGAAACTGTTTTCTCATCTTTATGTGAATAGAAAGATTTCTCAAGATGTGTAGGGTTATTTCAATTTGGAGTTAAGGCTGGGTTGTATCATCACCACATGAAGTCGTTTAATCGTTGGCTCTTATGTTGTTCTTTTAAAGCTGCGCAGAAGATTATATTCCATTGCTTATCTGTGCAGAAGATTATATTCCATTGCTTATCTGCGCAGAAGATTATATTCCATTGCTTACTTTCTTATTTATTTGGCTATAAAGAAATAGAGCTAAGTAGGGATGGATTCAAGATTTTGCGTAGAACCGAGCTAGATTTAGGGAAAAATATAAGTGGGGTTTGGAATCTTGGGGTTCGCGGGCAGCGCCCCTAATTTTTTTTTTTTTAATATCATACTATAAATTGTTGGAAATGAAATTACACTAGAAATGTTAGGATACATAAAAATTTTTAAAATGTTTTGACCGTTTCCTTTTTAAATTAACTTAAAACAAACCTGAAATATAGTGATATTCTCCTCAAATACACAAGCATTTGTAATAACTTTAACCGCCATTTACTATTTGAACTCTGCAGGTCAAGCTACTCGTAATTAATGATATTGAACTTTAAAATCCATGTCAAAATTGAATTGCAAAATTGGGATTTTTTCTAGGATTCTTCATTACGGCAATCCATTTGTCCGATTTTTCCCTTTAAAAAAAAATTGATTTGTTTTGTATTTCCGAACATTGGTACCAGTTGGGCTTGTTTTGGGCCAAGGAAAAGTTAGATTTAATTTTGGTGGTGGGCTAGCCAAAGTATTAAAAAACTAGAAGTTTGAGTTTGTTTGCTACCTTGCTTGTACGTCAGTTGATTGTTATAATAATGCCTGCTAACCCAGTCTAACGAGACACTATGTTTTAGACATGGATTCATCACCTGCTGATAGCATAATTAACTGTCATAAGGAGTCACTCTCTTTCTCAATGGAGGCTGAATCATATTTACACCTGCCAATTGTGGTATGGATTGCCGAATATTTTGCGTTCTCTTAGTTATTTATTTCCGGAAA
>CAVNYN010232911.1:0-25362 GCA_963692815.1 Nyctanthes arbor-tristis
GTTTTCTTGTAACTCTTCGTGGTTTGTTCGAAGGGTAGAAAATTAGGTGTGGTAAAACTCGGGGTGATTTTCTCGGTGTCACTTGGGTCGGGTCAGAGAGTCTTGTGAAGAAAAATAGTAGCCTAGCGTCTTGGGATTTCTTGTGTTGTTTGCTTGTTAGGCAAATGGTAGAAATTGGTAGATGCGGTAAAGTTTGGTATATTTTTCTTGTTGTACTTGGGGGATGAGTTTTGGCGAGTGAAAATTCTGTATGGTTGTAGCGACTTTAATCATATAGTGGAAAGCTTTAACAGTCCGTTATATTCGTCTTCGTCTTTTATTTTTCTTGTCTCAATTAAATTCTTTGAACAACGGTCCTGCGAGCGTAATTGGGGAATTCACCTTAATTCCAACAGAAGCACCACCTAGGGGAGGTGATAATAGAAGAAGAGATAGGAAGGAAGGTGGGAGAGAATATTTTGATGAATTATAGAGTGACGTTGAAAGTGAACCGAATTGGGATGTTGGGAGAAATAGAGGTGATAGGTTTGATTGGGGAGATAGGAGAGAACGGCAAGGGGAGTAGAGAAAAATGGAGTTGATTTTTGAGTGCCACAATTACTCTAAGGAGAAGAAGATGAAGATAGCTGTGCTTGAGTTCACCCACCAGTATTGGCTTCATAGGATAATCTCTTGCTTACTAGGAGAAGGAATTCAGAGGGTAGCGTGTGAACTTGGGATGAGTTGAAAGCCTTTTGAAGGAGAGGTTTGTTCCCAATCATTACTATTGGGGACTTTACCCAAAATTACAAACTCTTACTCAAGGATCAAGGAGTATGGAGGATTATTTCAAGGAGATGGAGAAGGGGATAATGATAGCCAATGTAGAGGAGGATAAAGAGGCCACCATGGCCTGATTTCTTGGTCGGTTGAATAAGAAAATAGGCGATTGGGTGGAATTAAACCATTATGTGGATTTAGAAGAGTTTGCTCATAAAGCTATAAAGGTAGAGAATCAATTGAAGAGGAGAGATAGAGCCACTAAGAAAGGATATGGAGAATTTCAATTGGGTTCTAACTCAACTTGGAAACCAACTTTGGGAAATGAGAGAAGTGATAAAATGGCGATGAAGGATAGGAGTGAATCTTCAAAGGGGAATGAAGTATTGGGTAAAAAAGATAAGCCAAAGGCCGGGAACACATCCATAAAGAGTAGGGATATTGAGTATTTTAAATGCTAAGGAAGGGGACATTATTCTAGGGATGTCCTAATAGAAGAGTGATGATTATTCGAGACGGAAAGTGGTATTTAGAGGATGAGGAGGAGGAAGTTCAGCATGGGAGAGTGAAAGTGAGGCAGAGGTAGAAGGGGTTGTTAGTCTACCAAAATCTTTGGTCACTGGGAGAGCCCGCAACACTCAAATTAAGGTTAGTAATAAAGGAGATTAAAGGAAAAATATTTTTCATACTAAAGGAAAAATATTTTTCATACTAGGTGCCTTGTAGGGGGATAAGGTGTGTAGTATGATCATTGATGGGGGAGTTGCACCAATGTAGCAAGCTTAACCATGGTGGATAAATTGGAGTTATCAACAATAAGGCATCCTAACCCTTATAAGTTACAATGGTTGAGCGAACACGGGAAGCAAGGGTGACTAAATGGGTGCTCATTAATTTTAATATAGGGACGTACAATGATCAAGCATTGTGTGATGTAGTCCCTATGCAAGCCATCCACATCTTGCTAGGAATGCCTTGGCAAGTTGATAGGAGAGCTATACATGATGGGAGGAAAAATAGTTATAGCTTTCAAATAAAGGGGACACCGGTGGCCTAATTGCAATTGAGTTCGGAGGAGGTTTATAAGGACCAAATGAAACTCAAAAGGGAAGATGATGAAGAGAGGGAGAAGAAGAGAGCAAAAGAGAGTGAGAGAAGAGATTAGAGTGGGGATTAAAGAGGGGATGAAAAGAATGATGAAGAAGAGAGTGAGAGGCGAAGGAAAGAAAAAAGATAGGGGAAGAAAAAAAATGAGTTTTTGTGCAAAGAGAGATGAAATAGAGAGGGCGGTAAAAGGGAATCAACAAGTTTTGTTGACGGTGTACAAGGAATCACTTTTAAATCGTGTGCTCTTCCGATCTCCCTCCCCGATTTGGCTATTGATTTATTGCAAGAATTTGAAGACGTATTCCCAGAGGAAATGCTTAGTGGGTTGCCACCCCTTAGAGGCATTGAGCATCAAATCGATTTCATTCCTAGAGCCGTCATCCCTAATAGGCCGACTTAACAAAGCAATCCTGAGGAAACAAAGGAGTTCCAAAAGCAAGTGGAGGAATTGATGAGCAAGGTATATGTTTGGGAGATCATAAGTCCATGTGCCGTAACAGTTCTTTTGGTGCCAAAGAAGGATGAAACCTATTGGGCATGTGTCGATTGCTGAGCTATCAACAACATTACGGTAAAATATCAACATCTCATTCCTAGGTTAGATGACATGCTTGATGAATTACATGATTCTTGCATTTTTAGTAAAATTGATTTGAGAAGTGGATACCACCAAATTAGAATGAGGGAAGGAGATGAATTGAAAACCGTTTTTAATACTAAATATGATTTGTATGAGTGGATAGTCATGCTCGTTTGTCTCACAAATGCACATAGCACTTTCATGAGATTGATGAACCATGTTTTATCTGCATATATTGGCAAGTTTGTTGTGGTTTATTTTGATGATATCTTAATTTATAGCAAGACATTGCATGAACATGTCGTTTCATTTGAGATGTGTGCTTGAGGTTTTAAGAAAAGAGAAATTGTATGCCAATCTCACTAAATGTCATTTTTACATGGAAAGAGTCATTTTTCATAGCTATGTGGTTAGTGTTAAGGGAACAGAGGTAGATAAGGAGAAAGTCAAGGCCATAAAAGAATAGCCTACTCCTAAAAGTGTTACCAAGGTGAGGAGCTTCACGGGTTGGGTACTTTTTATCAAAGATTCGTTAAAGATTTTAGCACCCCCACTTTACCATTCACCGAAGTAATTAAAAAGAATGTTGGGTTCAAGTGGGGTAAAGAACAAGAAAATGCATTTAATGTCATCAAAGACAAGTTGTGTTCCGCAATGGTTCTTGCTTTACCTAATTTTGACAAAACTTTTGAGATTGGGTGTGATGTTTCAGGGATATGTATTGGAGCGGTTGATGCAGGAAAAGAGGCCAATCGCATACTTTAGCGAAAAGCTCAATGGTGCCTCCTTGAATTATCCTACCAATGACAAGGAGCTCTACGCGTTGGTAAGGGCCTTGGAAAATTGGCACCACTATTTGTGGCCAAAGGAGTTTGTGATTCACACCGACCATGAATCTTTGAAGCACTTTGGGGACAAGAGAAATTGAGCAAAAGGCATGCCAAGTGGATGGAGTATGTTGTGACATTCCCATATGTCATCAAATACAAGCAAGGTAAGGAAAATATCCTGGCCGATGCTTTGTCAAGAAGGCATACTCTTATCACTATCTTGAATGCAAATTTGTTGGGATTTGAGTATCTTAAGGAATTGTATGTCAATGATAGTGATTTTGCAACCATATTTGAGGCATGTGAGAAAGGTGTTTTTGACAAATATTATAGGCATGATGGATTTTTAATTTGTGAATCTAAACTTTGTGTGTCTAATTGTTCCATAAGGGAGTTGCTTGTAAGTCCATGGGGGAGGATTAATGAGACACTTTGGGGTGAAAAGAACTTTGGAAATTTTGCAAGAACACTTCTTTTGGCCTAAAATTAAAAGAGATGTGGAAAGGGTATGCTCTAGGTGCATAACTTGAAAGAAGGCTAAGTCTAGAATTTTGCCCCAAGGTTTATACACTCCTTTACCCATTCCTAGTGAGCCTTGGACCGAGATTTCAACGGACTTTGTTTTAGGTTGGCCTAGGTCTAAGAAAGGAAGTGATGCAATTTTTATTGTCGTTGATAGATTTAGTAAGATGGCTGATTTTATTCTATGTCATAAAACGGATGATGCCACTTATATTGCCGACCTATTCTTAAACTAATTGTTAGGCTTCATGGAGCCCCTAGAAGTATAGTGTCTGATCGAGATGTGAAATTTCTTAGCCAACTTTGGAAGGTTTTGTGGGTTTGTAGGGGTAAAATGGGGACTAAACTTTTATTTTTAACTACTTGTCACCCTCAAACTAGTGGCCAATCTGAAGTGGTAAATAGAACTTTGACACAACTCTTAAGAACCATCATTAAGAGTAATTTGAAAAGTTGGGAGGAGAGTTTGTCTTTTATTAAATTTGTTTATAATAGAAGTGTGCATTCTACTACCAATTTTTCTCCTTTTGAAGTTGTTTATGGCTTTAATCCTTTGACCCCATTGGATTTTATACCTTTACCTATGGATGAAAGGAAAAGTTTAGATGGATAAAGGAAAGCTGACTTGGTGAAAATACATCATGAAAATGTAAAGTGTCAAATAGAGAAAAAGAACAAGCATTATACATCTCAAGCAAATAAAGGGAGAAAGCAAGTTACTTTTGAGCCGGAAGATTGGGTGTGGCTTCACTTGAGGAAGGGGAAGTTCCCTAGCCAAAGGAAGTCCAAGCTACAAGCCCGTGGCGATGGTCCATTTCAAGTTATTGAAAAAATCAACGACAATGCCTACAAGCTCGATTTTCTAGGTAAGTATGGTGTTTCTGCCACTTTTAATATATCTGATTTATCTCTTTTTGATGTAGGTAATGATTTGACGGTGAATTCTTCTAAAAAAGAGGGGATGATGAGATCCGAGGTGGCCAAAAACTCGATTCGTGTGTCGACGGGCCCCGTTACACGGTCAAAAGCCAAAGAGATTCAAGAGTTGATGGTGGGGCTAGTAAAACATCTTATAAACCAAGCTCAAATGGGTGAAGCAATGAAGGTGGGATTTGATCTGGATGCATTAAAACCAAAGGTTAAGTCTTGTATCGTATGAAATCTTGTGGAGGCTTGAAAGTCCCTTCCAAATCAATGAACTTCATTGAAAGTTTTGAACTTGTAAATGTTGATTTCTCTTGAGATTTTGATCCTATATTTTGAGTACCTTGATCTATTATTCTTGGGGATTAGGATTCTTATTCCTAGTTTTACTTGTGTTGGTTTTGATTGAGTTCAAGATAAAATCCTACCAATCTTTTGCTTTCTCGGGTTGATTCCATCTTTGTGGGTTTTCTTAATCTATATATCAAGGGGGTTCACATAACAAGATTTTGGTTTTGTGGTAACTTGGTTTCATTTAAAATTGCTAACTGACAGATGAAATTTAATTTTTTATATAGGAAAAATGTCCGAGATTGGAAGAGATCCCTGTTTTGCCAATTTTTATATATAGTTTTGGTCTGAATTTAATATCTTATGTTGTCTTTTATAATTCTTTTGTTTTTTCTTTAGTTAAAAGTATTTGGATTCTGAAACGAAATCGAGTAAATGACGGTATTATATATATATAATAGTTTACTTATTTTTAATCATTTTAATTGCTTTTGCGAGCTATTTGAGTCACATCTTATTAGTTTTCTATTTTATTAAATAGATTTTTATCAGATAAATGTTACAGATAATTAAAATAATTCTTGTAGATTATTATTATAACCACTTATTATGAAAATTTTCCTTAAGAACTGATTTATACTAAGTGCTTATTAAGTTACTTATTTTGCAATTATTTAATAATCTTTTATTCTCATCATGTAGACGTTATTTATAGATTTCAAAATGTTTCAATATATAGAGGAAATTGGAAGAATTTGTCTAAAATTGCTAGGCCTTTTGGAAAAATGTCTAAATTGATTAACATTTGCACCCATGGCAAAAATGGCAATATATAGACAATAATACCTTTCCCCAATAAATCAATAAATAAAATCTAAGACGACTCTTGAAACTAAATAAATAACAATATTATTATTTGATCTTGAAACATGCATCTGGAAGGACATTTTAGGTATTACCATCTCTGTCTTACAAAGATACTCCAATTTTCCTTTTTTATCTCTGTCCTAAAATATATGTCACTTTCCTTTTAAAAATATAATTGAAATATTAGCTTTCTTGAATGCTCAAATTTAATGTTCATTGTAATCAATAAAATAATTTAATAAATAAAATGGTATATTAGGAAAATAATATTAAAGTTTAGAATAATATTATGTAACACAAGTGGTGTTTGACATTAGTTTAGGTGGCAAGCAGTGTGATATTAAATGATTATTAAAATTAAATTAATAAATAAAAGACCCACTTAATTCAACTTATCATTTAATATCGCTTTGATATGATATCAAGCACCAGTAGTGATAAATAGCATAATTCTAAAATTTACATTTTCAGCACTATTAATTAATTGCATCTTAATATTTGCCCAAATTGAAATTAGACTATCTTTGGGACGTAGGTAATATATATGTATAATTGCAGTATGCGATTCTGATAATCTATAATCTTTATGTAACTAGAAAGTATGTTGTTGCAAAATGTTTAATGAATTCTCCTTAATTTCTGTTGATGCATTGTGTTGACATCAACACGATACTGTTTTCTTTTTTTTTTTTTGGGGGGGGGGGGGGCCACGCTTTTGTGTGTGGTCTCTACTAGGAATCACCCTTAAAACTATAAGGTCCATGAGACCAAAGGGGATTGTTTCCTGAGAGACACAACATAAAATGCGCGTTTTATGTGGACGTGTCTTTTGAGACAAGCACAACACGACGAATTTGTTTTCTTTGAGGACATCACTTTTTTAAGTGAGGTTTTATAAATTTCTTTTGCGAATCGCGTCTCTTAGGAATCGATCCTTAAACTTTTGCCTCATGAGTGTTATGGAATCGTAGTGCCAAACATCATCTTAAAAAGACACGTAAAACATTTCTATATAACCTTGACTGGTTCGTCAGTCTCTTACATGAGGTGTTGGTTTTCTGTTTTCGATAATTTCTATTTCTTATTTTCTCTTGTTTTCATGTCAATATTAATTTCTGTTCGTCTCAAGCTTCAGTTTTGACGAAATTTTGTTTGAATGCAATTCCAAATGGCTAAATTTCCATGCAATATGCAGCATGTTTTCTGCACAGTGATGGATGCTGCAACTCACCTCTTTTAACTTATTTAAATATCCCATTGAGTTTTACATTTATACTAGTGTTATGTACCGTGCGATGCACGGGAAGTATATATTATTAGAAATAAATACATTGTACTAATAAAACAGTCAAAACTCAATTATCAAAATAGTATCAAGTATACATACTCTAATGAAACTATACTTTATAGGAGACAACATATTAATACCAATATGATAAAAGACAATTCTTTCAATTTCCCATTGAATTTTACGTTTATATGTGGTTGTTAGGGGGTTTTTAGGAAATATTCCCTCGTTTATGCATGGCAGCTTATGAATGATTATATCGAGTTAATTTATAAGATAACGGTCTTGTATGTCATCATTAACGGTAATCTTAATTTTCCATTATTCTGTATGGAGTATAATGGTAATGTAAAGCTATATTATCATCGTTTTCTTGTAGTTCTGCCTACATTTAGTTTTGCAGATGTGTCAACACTCATCCCTGGCATAAGATAAGTCATATATACATTCTCTTCCACCCCCCAACCCAAGAGGAAAAAAAAAAAAAGACTAGTCATAAAGATTCTTTACATATACTCTCTCTCTCTCTCTCTCTCTCTCTAAATCATTATCATTAATTATATATATCATTAAAACAACAAAGGTTACATATCAATCTACCTTAATTTGATTATTGACTAATCAACACACACACACACATATATATATAGATACACACACAATTAATGCATACAAAAGTTACTTTTTTTTTTTTTAATACAAGCATAGAAAAGTTGCTATGTGTACTAACTTTTTTTTGGGCACCGAAGTAATAAAATCATTAGTTTCTTTATAAATAATCAATAAAATAATAAAGTATATAAAAATAAACATAATATTATATCACAATATCTGTAAGGTTACAAAACTATTTTGAATTTTGAAAACCATCTTTGAACTAGACAATGAATTTTGATTGACAACTATCTTTATCGCATTGTGCGACCCATATATATATTTTTAATTTTTCTGTTATTTTTTCAGTTCTTTATTTATTCTAAAATTATTTTAAGTTATTCAGGAACTAATTTTTTTAATTAAATTCTAAAAATTTCTTTATTGGGAAATAAAAAGGGAAATTATTTGTCGTAATATTACCAAAAGAAGAAATATGGCTTATGTTGGAAATTAAGCGTGTACTTGTTGGTGACCATTACCCTTTTTTATAAATCTATATATAAAACTGGAGATTTAGATAAAATGGAAATGGGCGCTGTAATAATGAATAAAAGGGGGAAAAACAAATTTAATCAATAATTAGTAATAATTAGTTTAAAAAGATATTTAATTTAATTAATAATTAGTTACAATTTCATGCAAACTTTCACTTTTTATTGTGTCGGTTACAAAATTGAAAGCTGAAAGTAGACTTCAAATGCTCTCTCTCTTTCCTATGGGCGTAAACCCTATTCTTTTTCCACCCTTCATTTGGAAAGTAATCCGTACACTATCTTATTTTTCTTAACCTTCTTTAATTCTTATTTTTCTTAACCTCCTTTAATTTCCCTTCCAAAAAATATATATATATATATGTATTATATGGAACATTTTTTTTAAGGGAATAACAAATTTTGTTGCATATAGTTTAGACTTAAGAAAGTTGTGCATCGATTAGACATAGAGTAACAACCTGTAGCTAGTTTATGACTGGCAATGTTATTTAGCATTTCTAGTTTCTAGATGAAAACAAGAACTTCCTGATCTCATGGAATTTTAAAATACTTCATTTGGCGCAATTCAACCATGTCGAATTGAATTGAAATAATGACGATTATATGCGCACGAGTTTATCAAATTATTAATTGATAAATGGCTCTGAAAAATATTATGCGTCGAAACAATTTGATAGATTACCTCATTATAAGAAAATTAAAAGAAAAAAATTATTTATTAGGGTGATTTTTATGGCTGGACGAGTAATCCCAACTTTTATCGTAAGAGAAGCTTATTGGGCTATATATATAGTCCACTAAATGTCAGCCGTTGGATTTGATTATTTGACATCAACGGTTGTTATTACATGCAAAGAGGTGTAAAGCTTAAATATAGGTCATTTGTGCACCATTGCGAAGATGGATTTCTTTTCTATAAGAGCGGAAAAAACATAGTGACTTTCCTTTGATGTGAGCCATTGTGATTGCTTGAAAGAAGTTTCTTTTTGAGTTTCTTCAACTAATCTCTCTCTCTCTCTCTCTCTCATATGGAAGGTGGAAGAGGAGATTCTCTCTCTAGAAATTTTGGAAATAACACTCCAGATTTGCTTAATCCAAGCCCTCCATTAAGTGCCATTGATGAAAACTTCTTATGGGCTCATAACACACTCCCTTACCATCAAAACTTCAAGAATCATGTGGACAATCATCTCTTTTCTCTTAATGGGGTCTCTGATTTTTCTTCTACTAATGAATTTCTTCATCAATTTCCAGTTTTTTCCACCAATAATGGTACTACTGTTGATCAGTCAATCTTCATGGAAGGACTTGTCCTTGATGAAGGAGGAAATCTTTTAGAAACTGTCAAATCAGTGCCAGAAATTTTTACTTCTTATGACAAGAAGGAAAAGAGAGAAAATGGGGGTTCTTCTACATATATGATCAAGGGTCAGTGGACTGAAGAAGAAGATAGGTACTTATATAATTTTTTTTTTTTTTTTGGTGGGAAAACTATTAATCTTGATCTTCTCTTGATGATTGTTTCAATCTGTGTAATTTCTTAGGAAATTAATTAACTTGGTGCAACACTTTGGTGTGAGAAAATGGGCTCTGATAGCTGAAAAAATGGTTGGTAGAGTTGGAAAACAGTGCCGCGAGCGCTGGAATAATCATCTTCGTCCTCACATCAAGGTTTTTCCCCCAATCCAATCCAATTTCCATTCCTTAATTTTTCCCCTTTTCGCATAATTTTAAGGTAATTTTTCCATTTTTGAACTTCACTTTACATGACTTTGCAAATTCATTTGGGGGCTGATTGAGAGATTTTTACCTTTTGGCCGGGTTCAAATTAACAAATGTTGAGAAACTAACCATTTCAGTACTAAAACTTTATTTTTTTAATGTTTTCAACAACAAAATCTGTAGATCTAATGACCTAGGTTTTGTTTTTTGAAACTTCAAATAATTTATTTTTTTTTTTGAAATTAACCATTTCAGTACTAAAACTTTATCTTTTTAATGTTTTCAACAACAAAATCTGTAGATCTAATGACCTAGGTTTTGTTTTTTGAAACTTCAAATAATTTATTTTTATTTTTTCAGTTTAGGGTTTTGCCTTTCTAATCCATAATTTGATGTACAGAAGTTGAAGCCTCAAGAGGACAGATTCTGTCCATACACACTTCTTCAGATTTTTTTTTATTTTTTTAAATTTTGGGTGTTGATTTTCATGCGAATTACAATACTGTTGACCGACAAATTAATTACCCTAAATTTGATACAAATGACGGCATATCCTCAATGTTCCAGCGAAAAAGTTCTGAATTTTCGCTTTTCACATAATTTTGAGGTAATTTCTCCATTTTTGAACTGTAAGAGATTTCTACTTTTTAACAAATACTATTAGATAATATTTAACCATTTTAGTACTAAAACTTGTTTTGTAATTTTCCAGTAACAAAATCCTCAGATCTAATGGCCTAGGTTTTGTTTTTAAAAAGTTGATGAAATAACATTCTTCAATATTTTTAGGGTTTTGCCTTTCTAATTAATCTAAACTAACTATGATGTAGAGAAGATTTTCATGTGAATTACAGTACTTTTGACGGACAAGCTACCCGAATTTGATACAAGTTATGACAGCATATCCTCATGAATATGTACTTGTAATGAAAAAGTCATAATTTTATATTTTTGGTTATGAATTGCATTGCAGAAAGATGTATGGAGTGAAGAGGAAGAGAGTCTATTAATTGAAGCTCATGAGAAGATCGGAAACCGGTGGGCAGAGATAGCCAAATACATTCCTGGTCGAACTGAAAATTCGATAAAGAACCACTGGAACGCCACTAAAAGAAGGCAGACTTCAAGGAGAAGGGTAAAGAAACTAGAAGGATCATCAGCTGATAAAAGACAATCAACTCTTCTTCAAGATTACATCATAAAGAAGTATTTTACTGATGGAAATGGAAATTCTGCTTCAAACCCTCTCATGATCAACAACTCTACCACCACACCTTCACCGCTCACTTCTGAAGACGACGAGTCTGCCTCATTTTTCGCTGACGAAAAATGTTATGAGGAAATGGATTTCTTGAAAACTCTCTTTGCAAACAAAGAATCATCAACCGGTAATACAACTTCGGTTCAAACCTCTTTTCAAACTAGTTATTATCAATCTGTGGAAACTGGGTTATTCCAGTCTACTCCAAATGCCATTGGAACTCAAGTTTTTCCTAGCGTAAATCCGGGATCAATGGTGATAACGGAAGCTCCGTCCGAACCAGTTTATTTTTCAAATGATCAAGGGATATCCAGCGGAAGCGGAATGGATGTCAATTTGATGCAAATGGTTTCACCTTCTCCTAAGTTGCCTCAACCAAATGCTTTCAGTTCCAGTCATTATCCCCACCCCTACTGATATTATTATTATCATGTTTTAGTTGGTCAAAAAAAATCTCAAATTCTGGAAAAATATTTGTCTTTTAGTCGAATTCAATTCTACAACTTTTCTTGAAACGCCTGAAAGGGCATTTTAGGTATTATGTGTGTAATTACAATCCTAGATTATCATAATCTATAATCTTCAAGTAACTGAAAAGTTTGTTGTTGCAAAATTTGAATGATTCTCCTTTTTATGTAACTAACTGGTGGTCTTTTGTTTTCGAATATATGTTTTCTTGCATGCATGTTGTGCACTTATATTATAATTTTTATTCTTAAAATTCTTTGTGGTTTCAAAAAAAAAAAAAAAAAAAAAAAGATCTCTGCTTTATTTTTTGTTCATTTCAAGATTTTAGTTATACTTAGAATTCCGGTTAACCGAAAGTACCAGATGGCTAAATTTCCATGCATTACGGAGTGGTTTTACACAATGATGGACAATGCTGCAACTTTCTCTACTACTTTGTTAACATATTTATTTATGAATTATTATATCATCGCTAGTTTGTATTTATCTGTGACTGTTAGAACTTAGAAGTGGGATACATATGTATTTCTAGAAAACAATTAATTTTCTACAAATGATTGCGGTGAATTAATTCAGAAAATAATTGTCCCATACGTGTCGTCAATAACTGTAATCTTAATTTATCGTTATTTTGTATGTATATAGAGTACAACGGTAATGTGAAATTACATTATCATAGGTATCCCGTCGTTTCTGCATAGGCATCCCTATGTGTATGTGTTAGCGCTATTATCTTGTGTGAGATTATATTGCATTTAATTTGATGTATGTGACGAAATACCAATAATTTGCGAACTTTAATTTAATTTTATGTTGGTCTAAGAGTTTACTTTCTTTCTCTCTTCCCAGAGCTCTCTCAATACTATAAATTAACCAGCTTTTTTTGGACACTGTTCTTTTTTTCATGACATAAACCCTGAATTCGCTTTTATTATAATTTAGTAGGTACAAGTAGCTAAGGCTAAGTAACATTTTCATGATATAAACCCTAAATCAACATTTTCATTTGCAAACTTATATATAGAAAAAAAAAGAAGAAGAAAAAAGAACAGAGATCTAGAGATCAATTAAAGAAAATGCCATTCCAGGAACTACGTAATTAACAAACATCAGAGATCCTCCTTTAGTTAATGAATAACACGAATCTAATAAAAGATGGACTATTACTACAATATAATTCTTACTTTAGCTTCAAATAAGATTTCTTTTTCCCATTTCTACTTCATAGGTTGGTTAGTTTTCCTTCCTTCTATATATATTTTTCCTTTCAAAGGAATTTATTTATTTATGTTGTAATTTGAATTGTGGTGTAGCGCTTGGGGATGTGAGGTTTTCAGACCAATGAGGCCTAGTCCATTTGGTTAGGCGGCTAGACTGAGGTACTAGGACCTAGAAGTCCATGGTTCAGTTTCCGTATATGGGGTATTTTCTACATATTATTGTAGTGTGTATTACCATTATATATGGGTTTGTATTGTTAATTTTCTTGGCGCTGTGTTTCAGTAAGATAAATATCTGTGCGTATTTGTACTGCTGTGATGCAAATTTATAATTGTACTTCCAAAAAAAAAAAAGAATTTATTTTGAGAGGCTACCTATAGAATTTATCGATAATACATAAAATTAAGGAAATATATATAACCTCCCCCTAGTTTAGATAAGCACATATTTTATATAGTCTATAGACTATGTAGTTTAGCTTTCGTGTAGAATTTTTCTCTTTTTTCTTTCTTATCTCTGCTACTTTTATTATTATTTTTTTCCATTTTAATTTCAATTTCTGCGCGCATTTCAGCTTAGTTTTTTCTTTTTCAATATAGCCTCTCTCCTTTTTTTTTGGGCATTGATTATCTCGAGTTTACCAACTTTTTTATTCAAAAGAATTATAGGTTACTCATAATTAATTGACTAATCCTTTCCTTTATTCTATTAATATGATATAACACGCACATATATGGGTATATGTAGTTCAAGTGCAGTCAAATGATCCCATGGACGATGGAAAAGGATGCAGATATATACATATATATATATTTTTTTTTGTTTGAAAATCAAGAAAAAGATGCAGAAATCGGGAATGGAAGAGGAGGCAATTAGAGGAGAGCTTTTCAATGTAATAACATACATAGCCTACTATTTTATAAACAACTAGCTAGTGTCGATCAAACACATTTGTTGCACATACTTTGTAACTTATAATAATTTTATGATTTTTGCCTATACCAAGTGAAATCGTATTATTTCTATGACTATTGGCTCAAAAGAAGAAATTTATGGAATATAAAAGAAATTGGCCTAACAATTTAAGATTATATTTTTAAAATAAATTTTAAGATGATTTAATATAAGAGTAATGATAAACATCCAGATTAATTTACCAATTCATTTACCGATTGTGTATTAATAAGAAGAGTAAAACTGTCAATTAAGGCATTTAAATAATTTGAGCTTTATATATTTTAGGGTTAAAATTATAAACCGTTAAACTAATTGGTAAACCAACAGGAATGTGTAGCATTACTCTTTAATCTAAATATAATTTGTTACCATTATATGGCGAAAATGGGGAAAATAAATTGCAATGAGCATGATCAATATTAATCTAAATTATGTAACTTTTTGACCTTATGGATTATATTCAGAATTAAAAAGTTAAAGAGTCGCCAAAAATTTTTACTCAAAATCACATAGTAGAACTATAAACAGTCAAGTGAAATCAAATCTATGAAATGATTTGAACCATGAAAACATTATCGTGATAAATATTGCAATGCAAGAGGAATCATTATTGCAAAATGTAGTAGGTAGATCATAAGCATCATTGTAGTAGAGATTGTAATAGCGGGGAGATCATAAAGCACCTACACCACAAAATCGATTGTACCATTCTGGTAAAGATCGTAATTTGAGCAGTCATTTGGGCAAAAATGTAACATAAGTATAGATCTTGTAATTAGTGCTGAAATGGTTTTTAAAGTTTTAATTAATTAATTTCATTCAATTCAATTTAATCAAAATATTACTAATTAATAGGTAAGGACAAATGTGAAGAATTAGAATAAACGTGTAGGAGAAGGAAAAAAATGGCTTTTGAGGTTAATATAGGAGCGCAAGATTTAGAAGATTCTAAAAAAAAATTGACAATGTTTTCGAATATTTTATTTTAATTGGAGATAGAGTATTTACAATTTGCAGCCTTCGTACGAAATGAAGATGGAAACAGAAACACAATTCTGGAAGAATAACCATTGAGTGAAGTTATCTCTACCATTACCAATAACTGAGATGCATTCTTTATATAGATAATTGATATATATATATATATATATATATATATGACAAACAAATTTAGAAATATCCTTCAGGCGGGAAAATGCTTTTTAGAAAGCTTGACCACTGCTTTTAATTTATTAGAGATTAGAGAATTTTATTTTTTATTTTTTATTATTATTATTTTTTAAATGCAAGGAGAAAATATAGGGGAATCATTGGGTTGGGGTGGGGTGGGGTGGGGTGGGGTGGGGTGAGGAATTAGGGGAAAGATGAGTGTAATACGAACATGGGTCTATTGTCTAAAAATTTCAACATCCAATCATTGTAATATGGTCAAACCATTGTTTAAATAATACTTTTACGATGTCATAAATAATTATAATTTTTTTTTGCATGCAATAATAACATTCTAAGTTTAACTATATTTAAATACTATCAACAATCATGATAACTAAATGATCCAAGGTTAATTATTTTATTATACTAAGTTTGTCTATTACATTATACATTATCATACAATATGCAACGCAAATTTTAATTACTCGTAATCCAAATTTTTAATTGAAACTTTTATTTAAGTCCAAATCAACGCTACTAATTATGGATACTTGATCAACATCTCAAAGGAATTGGGGTTCTATCCAACAACTTATTAAGCTCCTAATAAATGATCTTTGAACAAATGAATATTATCAAGAAATACACGTACCGGACTAGAAAAATAGATCTATGAACATTAACGTTCATAAGAATGATATAATCTTGATAGTACAAGCAAGGACGGAACAGGTAGACAAGTTACGGAGCATTCTGGTTCGAGAAAAAGGAGGAAACGAAGTCAAAGTAAATTCCTGACGTTGTCGCAATCAATGTATAGCTCCAATGGTTGGAATGAAATCAATCAATATTATGTATATTTTGTTTTATCATCATCAAATAAAAAGGAGAATAATACATATATCCTGTTGGTTCCAGAACATTTTCATATATTAGTAATTCTAAAGCTTTTTGTATTCCTAAGAGGAAAGAGAATAGTGTGTGTGTGTGTCTATATATATATATATATATATATATATCTTGTTGGTTCTAGAACATTTCCGTATATTAGTAATTCTAAAGCCTTTTGTATTCCTTAGGTATAGGTATAGGTATAGGATTATGACATCTTGGCATTGGCGAAAAATACTCCAGCAAATAGACCTGAAAAAGTGCAAACACGTGCTCTTATTGATGTGGCTCATATAAATATGTTAATGAGTTTCAGCAGAATGTGGTGATCATATTACCAAAAAGTATGCTGAGGAAATTGGGAAGACTTGAGGGAACCTTGAACAGCATTAAACCAGCAATAGAGATCGGAATCTTGTTTAAAGAACCTACAAGACTGCGAGCAGAGACATACAGTAGATCAGCATTAGTGTGTGCAGCTGACAAAGGAGTCATACAAGAAATGTTGCAATGAAAAAGTTAAGCTGAAAATAGAAGAACGATTTAAATTCCAAAGTGCAAGTCATCAATGGGATCTGTAACTGCTTAAATGTGTCAATAAATGGGATAAAAGTCCTGAAAATTTAGCATAACTACATGAATATTATGATAAAGATACACACTAAGTTTCTAGCATTTTTTCTGTTTGGAGGTGATGGGACTGGAGATTCTGTTTTCAGATGTTGCTTATTGTTACACATAAGAGCCATGGATTTTTTTATGGTTTAAGCCCCGTTCCAAATTTTGAAAGCAACAATAAGCAAGTAGATCATTAAGACGGATGGAATTTGTTCACTTTCAAAGCATTGAAATATGCAACTATGAAATACTACCTCTAAGCAAAAGATAGTGTTTCTTCTTCCATAACTTCAAAGGGAGTGTAAATAGTTAGTTACCTGTAAGTTGTAGGACCAGTCTGATTCAAAAACCACATAGAGGTGAAACTGATGGCAAGTCCAAGCAGCCCACTTGCAGTGGCAACAACCCAAAACATAGGCATCCTTGTTACTTCCCTGCATACATATATAGACGAAATGCATATTTTTTTCTTGCCTGGAATTGCTTGAAGTACTGCTGCTTAATTTCTTGTGACAGAAAAGAACTCGTACATTTTGCAGGTAAATATAATTTTACTTACGCATTAATTACATAATCCCATTCATCAAACAGGAACATCAAGCAGACAGCAAAAGGCAATGACAATGAATTATTCAACAGAACCATTGAAACTTCATTTAAAGATCCAGAGTTTGTCAATTGCTTTGCTTTGTCCATGACGCGTCTCAAGGTAAGCTGTTTCAGTTTGCAATTATCTAAATTAGAATGAAAAAAGGGCAGATAAAACAAAAACAAAATTGTTATTTCACCAGGAACTAATCCGAGTAAAGAAACAAAGGTTACAAGAACTCCATACCGAGTAGCTTGCTGTTAGAATGCAGTTAATCATTTGCCAAGCATAACCCGTGGCATTGAATGACAGATCCGTTATACCTCCACTTATAGCAGAGATTATCTGCAGCACCAAGAAGATATTATATAATATCAAGGATTAGCAACTATGATTCTCCAATGCTCTACAAAAAGAAAAAAACAGTAAACAAAAACAGAACTTCAATATTCTTATCCAAATTATACGAATATTATACCGTTCCACAAAATTGTAGAATACGAAAATTCTATTCCATGTTCCTTATTTGGTGGGCAGATAAGTCATAATCATGTCATCAAGAAGAAGATTATTTAAAACATTAGAATTTGGAAAACAGGGTATATAAACTATGAATTGGAGATGGTAACAACTTTACAATCTCAAGAAAAGCAAGAAGTAAAAAAGTATCGTTCAAGATGTTCATCCCAGGACTTCCTGGTTTCCATGTTTCGATTGGATACATTGCACATGAATCCATGAAAAAAAGAGTTATACATACCATGAGAAATATGGCAGTCCATACTTTCTTATTTTGACGTTTCCGGAAAATATAAAATTCTCCAGCTGCTGTTAAAATATTTGTCACATTCTTCAGAATTGTCACCATTGCAATATTTATGTATTTCAAACTGAAAACATTAACAAAAAATATTATTGAAACAATGATATAAAATCTAGAAGGTTAATTACTATAGACTGTATTTCTACTTCTCTTGTAGTCTGGTATTGAACATGAGGAGTGTGTGCAGTCTAGTAACAAACTATCCTTAATCCTTATATCTGTAACTCAACTTTCTATAGGCCTTGCAAAATGTGAAAAGGTATGCATAATGTACCTATACATTCCTGAAACTAGCATGCCAATGAAAATCAAATTGACTGGTATCCACAGATTAATCAGCTTCTGATTTGAGATCGGAAGAGCGTCGTGTAGACTATTCCACAGAAACCCAATACAACAACTATAACTGTACTGACAAAATTCTGCAGAAAATACAGGTAAACGAGTTAACAATTTACCATGACTAAGTACATTATCCATTAAACTATTGAAGGCTAGAAACAGGTATAGACTATAAAACTCACCTATACAGAAAATGAAAAATAGGTAAGCTGCAGAGACCAACAGATAAAACTTAACTGACAGACGAATTGAAACTTGAACAATTCGAAGGAGAATATTGAACAGCAATACAGAATGATAGATCAAGAGGGAAGCATGCTCTGTATATTTATTATTACAGAAAACAAAAATGAAAATCCAAATATTAGCAGAAGGTACCTGGTAGAACATCAAAGAAATTCCAGCATTGAAAGCATAACTGGAAAGTACAATTTTGTTCACTAAGATCATGCTGCAAGAAGAAAGGCAGTATGCTGCACCAGAGAATATAGGTCCAGATTTTTTTCCTCTTCTACGATCTCTCCTTTCATTCCCATCAGTGATTGGGGACACAATATCCAACCGTGCTTCTCGAGTCCCTTTGGAAAATCTGCAGAAGAATATTAATCATTCAACATAACATTTATCTTCGGTGATTGTCTAAATACATACAATACAATACCATTCCATCGCAATAGTTAACCAGCAAGCCTTCTTTTTATAAATTTCACTTTTTCCTCACATGTTAGATATATCTTGCTCGGAGAAGGTATTAGAACCAGCATACGAATGCTCTTCCGATCTCTAGGAGATTTAACAAGCCAGGGTAACAAGCATTAACCATACTACACCTTTCACTTGAGTATCTGTAATCTGTCTGTCTTAGGGTGTTACTTAATGACCACTCTTGTGGCCTATGAGATCCATCGAGGACCCTTTGAGCCAAATTCATTTTTTCACCAAGTACTGTTGTTCCATCTAAATATCTGAATTCTGGTTCACTGCCATCAAGATAGGTAACTGGATCTGATTTAACTTCATTTGTCATGTTATCTGCCTGTTGCAAGCCAACAAACTGATAAGTGAGCTAACTTTTTGAAATTAATCAATAACCCATATTTGAGAGATAATAATTAGGGGGACGAAAGGAAAAACTTGTGAAGTATACACTGTAATAGAAAACGTATTATGCAAGTTATAATTTCTAAATGTGCAAAAAAAAAAAAAAAGTAAAAACTTCATTCGTTTGTTATTCATTTTAATGCATGGAATCAAAATTCAAGAAACTACAGAAAGACAGATTTGCAGACTACATAAAAAACTCAGGTTCTTCCATTAAAATTCTAATGGCATTATAATGATTATAAGGAAACTAATACATGTGAGCAGAGAAGTATCTGTTGCATACAAAATCCTTCATTAAATTACATGTGATAAAAGAAGGGATGACAAGTTTAGCACTCGTCTTAATTAATCAAATCATAGAGACTATATGAACATCAATGGTTGGATTCCAGATAAAGCTTAGATAAATATAATTCTTCTAAATCATTTAACTTTTTTCTTCATCAAACAATAATAATCCCAATAAAGTGCTTGTTTTCATAACAATATGATCACAAACTCAGAGCGACCTGATAGGAAGTATGTTCCATAACCAACCATTCAAGTTGCAAACTACAAATTGATCAGAAAAAAAATAAACCAAAATGTAAATTTGCCACTAGCTCTCCAATTTCATAGCTTGATGGCTTTCGAGCTTCAGCACTTCAACACAAATAATTCAGGAAAAAAATGATTGAACCTGATTCTCCAGTTAGCGATTCTTGAAGCCGATGACGGAGATATTAACAAACCACTCACTGATCAATGAAAACTATCCTCTTACATAAACTTATCAGATTCAAATTATAATCTGCCTTCGGCACAATGTTTAGCAGGAAAAGCACCGGAGCGCAGCAAACTTGAAGAAAAACTAACGGAAAACGCGTGACTCGGGAATGAATCATCAGCTTTCTGCAAAGCACGCAAAGAAGCGCGTAAATCTAGCCTGTTAAACGAAAAAACATTAATTATTCGGACGAATCGCACAAACGAAAACCGGAAGATAGCAAGATTCCATGTGGCAACTGCATTTTGGGATCGGAACAGGAACCGAGGGATCAAAGTCAAATATTTTGCGTCCAAAACACAATTCATCATTTTTATTATGAAGATATAATCGATTTCGGCGGGGGGCGGGGGGGCGGGGGGCGAGAGAGAGAGAAAGAGAGAGAGAGCTGCCATTAGCAGCAAAGGATTTTAAAGGTCATTTGCCGGCGCGAAAAATGTACCCGGCGGGGGAGCAGGGCACGGGGGAGATGGATTATGGGCTTCACACTCCGCAATCATATTGGTTAGATCGGAAATAATATAAAATCTGATGTTATAAGTTAATCAATCGTTCACACAATTTTTTACAACATAGTACAAATTCACTATTTTTTCTTTAAATTATTTTTCTCCAATTACATAATACACGAGACATAAGATTGTAAATTTAATCTATTATTGAAAAATAATACATGAATAATTGCCTACAAATATTATTTTCTGTGACCTTAAACGCATGCGTGACATTTGGAGTATGTCATATTAGTTGGCGGGCGGTAGTGTGACTGTTCGCCCACGAAACATGCATTTTTTTATAAAATAGGATAAATTCAATATTTCATCTTTAAATTATTTTTCCCTAATTATATAATATACGAGGGGTAAGATTATAAGTTTACTCTATTATTGTAAATTAATACTTGAATGATTGCCTACAAATGACGTTTTCCATGACCTTAAACGCTTACGTGACATTTGAGTATGCCACATTAGTTGGCAGGCGGCAGCGGGACTGTTGGCCCACGAGACTGATGTGCCGGACCCAAAATCAAGATACACGTCACGCAAGCACATGACACTATTTTATAGTGTCATACATTTAATTTTACTAACTTCGTTCCTATTATTTGGTCTAATTTTCGTTTTTAGGATGTCACTTTTATTTGGTCCTCTTTTGCGTTCATTTAAATTATACCCCCAAGTAATCTTAATGTAAAATATTTATTTTTTCAATAATATTCTTAATATACACTACTAATTAAATGGGGATATTTTTAGAAGTTTGTTGTATAATTATTTTTTTCAATACAATTCTTAATCATTGTGAAAACAGTAAATAAGACTAAATGATTGGGACAGACGCAATATATCATTTTCAACGATGGGTTAGCGCCAAAAATTTTCTCTTACTCTCATGGGCCAGAAACTGCCAAATATTGGAGCACGTCAGGTCGGGGAGGAACAATATTTCACCCAGTTTAATGATCTTATAAGTTGACCAGGGCCTGTTGAGCGTGAAAGTTCCGCACCCCCTTTAGTCTGGAGCGAAGGGGGAGTGAAAATATGGCCTCCCGTTACTCATTGATATTACCAGATTTAATTAACTGGTGAATTTATATACTTATATAACCAGTGGCGGAGCTAGCCTTCGAAGTATCAGTGTGCACAAACTAAAGTAAAAAAAGAAAATTATGAAAATAGCTCATTGGTCAAGAACATATTATTGAAGTTTTTTTTTAAATGTATTATAAAGCAAATGTCATTTTTGATAATATAAATATATATGATAGCTTTATTTATTTTTTCTCTAAACCCAGTATCTCTAATTTCTTCTTAATTAATATTTTACTTAAAAAAGAAAAAAAGAAACATTAAGTAATGTTTATTCTAATAAAATTTAATTAATTGAAAAATTATGTGTTTTTAACATTTTGTATCATTAAAAATGTTTTTTTCCCTAGAAAATACATATTATGGTACATAAAAAACTAATAATTATCTAAAAGGAAAAAGGGAAAGTAAGAAATAAATAGAAAAATCATGAAACATATATTACGTAAAGCAATTACAATTTACAAGAATTTACTAACAAAAAGCAATGAAAAACAACATATATATAGGAGTTTGTATTATTGATTTATTGTTGTCTCCTATATAGTAGTTTGTATTATTGATTTCTTGCAGTCTTGTATAGGGGTATTTTTTATTTTTATACGCTGTGTTTCAAAAGAATATATATATCAATATATACTGTAATATCATGATACAGATTATAATTATACTTAAAAAAATAAAAATTAAAAAAAAGGAAGAAGATTAAATGAAAAAAAGTACATAAGAAAGGAGAGGAGGAGATTGAGATGTGGGGGTACCGAGAAAGCAATGGCAATGTATCATAAAAATAGTAAATTAATTAAAAGAAATAGAAAATATGTCAGTCAATTTCCAGTGGATGTTGCCATGAATGTATCGACTCCCGCTTTGCCCTTCGTCTTCCTCATCTCTTTGCTACGAAAAAACAGCCATGGCTACAGGTAACTTCATTTCAGAGACTGAAATCCCAAAAAAAAAAAAAAAAAAAATTCTTGGTGCGCACGTGCACACCTGTGCATCCACGTCCCTCCACCAGTGTATATAACTCTCTTAAGTTAAAAAATACACTTACAGCACTTTGGTAAAGAGAAATTTTCAAATGCTCAAAGTGTACATTGTAAAAATATCTACTTCAATTGGATCCATATAGATTCTATATAATAATTAATTAATGATACTTCGAACCACACATACATCTCTTATATCCTCTTTTATTCAAAGAAAAAATAAATAAATAAAAGAAGAAAAAAAGGGGAGAGCACCTATTTTTTTTCTCTCTTTATAACTAAATCTTAAATAACTATATCATATTAAATTTGTGCAAAATAAATTCTCTTCTATGTTAGAAATGAGAAATTATCATAATATCATAAATAGTCTTTTTCTTTCGTTAATCAAATTTTGAATAATATCATGATCATTTCTACAAATTTTGAAATGGAAAATTGTCGAGATATTATTAGTAAATCTTAAAATAATGTCTTAGGATTCTATTCAAACAAGATCTGATTATTTTGACATGGAAATTATCAAGCACTAGTAACTAATAGCTTGTAGTGCTAGTTGTTGGTCTTACCACGTAGATAGACCAATTAAAATTAACTAATGGTCATTTATTAGTGGGTATTAGGGACGAGCCCAAGGCACTTGCTTTGAGCCGTTTTGAAGTATTGTAAAAATGTGTCGGTCCATCATTTAATTAGACAATTGTCTTAGATTTGCTAAATGTCATTTTGACTGCGACTGATAAAACTAGCCATGCATGGAACAACTAGTCTATGTTGGGTTTGTTGTCAAAAATAATCCAAAGTTGAAAAAGAAAAGGAAAGAGAAAGAAGAAGAATCCTAAGAGGAAAAGGAATCCAAATTATAGAAGGATTGTCTTGTCTTTCAAGGAAACGAAGCCTATAAATAGAGATGTTTTCTTCTTCTTTTATACACAAGTGGTACAAGTGAGTTAAGAGAAAAATTAGTGAGTCTAGCACATTGAAGAGTTTTCTTGTAACTCTTTGTGGTTTGTTCAAAGGGTAGAAAATTAGGTATGGTAAAACTCGGGGTGCCACTTAGGTCGGGTCAGAGAGTCTTGTGAAGAAAAATAGTAGCCTAGCGTCTTGGGATTTCTTTAATTCTTCGCGGGTTAGGCAAATGGTAGAAATTGGTAGATGCGGTAAAACTTGGTATATTTTTCTTGCTGTATTTGGGGGATGAGTTTTGGCGAATGAAAATTCTGTATAGTTGTAGCGACTTTAATCATATAGTGGAAAGTTTTGACAGTCCGTTAAATTTGTCTTCGTCTTTTATTTTTCTTGTCTCAATTAAATTCCTTGAACAACGGTCCTGCGGGCGTAATCGAGGCATTTACATTAATTCCCAACAGTGATATCAGAGTGTCAGATTTTGTTCGAGGTGGAGTAGAGGAAAGATATGACAAAGTGTGAAGTTGTGATAATCAAGTTTGACTTGTAGCTAGAACAAGTCTGAAATTTCTTGATTTTAATTAGGCAATTTAAAGCTTTCAAAGGAAAACATTCTCCTTGTTCTAACAAAGTTGCTAGAACCAGTATGAGCGATAATGATTAGGAAGATTTATATTTGAAGACTGGAACCAAGATGTGTCTCTATCTAGCCAGAAATGTTCTTGTAAATATTCATAGAATATTTGTTGTGAAAGAACTATAGCGTCAATTTGGAGAGGTGGATCCGGCAAGGGGTTCTTCAAATTTGTTGCACCTGGAAAAATTGTTTAGTTCTTTGCAATTTGGTACAGATACAAAAATTCTCAACGTGCTCGTTTGGAAATTGGTGGGTGTTGCAACTTGTTGGTGTTGTAACTAGCTGACCACGTAAGAAAACATTGTCTAGGTGGAGCAGGTTCAGCTACTGTTCGAATTTGGACAATTCGACTCTCTTGGTGTGAGGGCGGTGGAGATGTGCTATGAAGTATATGAGTACATCCCCATGGCGTGTCGCTAGGTGCCATGGTAAAATATGTGTGTTACTTCTAGCGTTTGTATTTACACACGGGCATTGGTTAGCATGATGCAAGGTGTGTGTTTGTAGTAATTTCGATGGCACTTGAGCTCTCTGAAAAGCCAACGAGAGGGTTGCACCACAAATTTCAGCAGGTTTATTTCGACATTGAGCCGATGAAATGCTTGAAATTGTTGTTAATTCTAAGTGGTTATATATACTCATATGGTGGAGTATGGGACTGTCAAAGTGTCAAAGGCTTGCCTGGTAATTTCTCAAGTACTATGTACAAGACTGGAGAAGATGAAGATTTTGACTTATTTTGGCAAGGTGGAGATTGTTGGGTTTGTTGCAAAAAATAATCCAAAGTTGAAAAGGAAAAGGAAAGGGAAAGAAGAAGAATCCTAGGAGGAAAAGGAATCCAAATTATAGAAGGATTGTCTTGTCTTTCAAGGAAACGAAGCCTATAAATAGAGATGTTTTCTTTTTCTTTTATACACAAGTGGTACAAGTGAGTTGAGAGAAAAATTAGTGAGTCTAGCACCTTGAAGAGTTTTCTTATAACTCTTTGTGGTTTGTTCAAAG
>CAVNYN010232914.1:0-18188 GCA_963692815.1 Nyctanthes arbor-tristis
TCCAAGTTTACTTTACAGTTTCAATCCTTTTCCTTTTTCAATTAGGTAACTTAGGGTTTTTGGAGATCCTCCATATGCTTCCTTGTTTGCTATTGCTAGCGTTACGATATTATTTATAATAAAACTTATCATTTCTCTTTTTATTCAAGTTTGGGAATTCTTTTCCTTTATCATCTGTGTATGTTCTAGCGATATTCAAGCAACACCCATTCATGCGTTACGAACAAAAACATTTTTTATAGTTCTCGTTTCAGTTCTGTACACAATTGGTTGTGACTCTTAGTCATTTCTGATGATTGATGAAAATTTTGAATACTTTTTATGTTGACTTTACAGTTGCATTCTTTCATAGATGAAATGGTTTATCATGCTAGAGTGGTTTTGAATTGACTAGTTTTAGTGGTAAAATTTTGAAGATGGGTGGCTAGAACACGTAGAAATCACAGGTGATTCTTATAAGTCGCTCCAATTCCCTCTTTTTGTTAGTAACGACTATGCTTTTGTTGTAAACTTATGGAAAATTATGGTAAATCTTGATTGATACCAGCATTTTTTATTAATTGGAGATATGCCGGCAGTTTTAATTATTTGCAGATATCTCTCATAGGCTTAACATGCTATTCAATCGAAGTCTATTTAGGAGTCTGCTTATCAGACTTCGTAGCACACCAGTTTGTCTATTGAATAGACATTAAAATAAAGCTCGTCTCTTGAATAGAAATTATAAAAGGCTAGTTTTGTCTATTCATTTGTTAGAGAGAAGAGAAAACATATAAATCTATATAGTAGCCTATTATTACAATATAATCAGACTGCATGCGTCCCATTGTCGGTTGTTTTCAGTGAATTATTACGTGCTCATTTAACTTTGTCTCCATGTCCTGTGAATTCATGTAAAATGCAACCCATCTTCAAAAAATTGAAATAAAAAGGTTTCGGTAGTCTAATGTGATCTTGAGTAAGTGATATCATCAAATTGACTAATACCTCCCAAAAGAGACTTCCATCTAACCGAATATGATGATATTGTGGTAAAAATTACAACATGGATAATTTCACTAATATAACAATGAATGATTAACATTTAATAGCAAAACACATTAATATAATAGCCAACTTGTCAATATTAATGTAATGTTGAAGTGGATCTCCATATGAACTAACAACATGAAATAGCCCTTACAAATATTTTGTCATGTCAACTTCCCTTAAGTTGCATATTTTGTACTCAAGAGGTCATATGAATTCAAAGCAGATACAGAACCCCAAACGAAACAAAAATGCTCAAGACAACATTGTTCTCAGTAAGTTGTATTATCAGATGAAATAGCATAAAGTGAAAAGCTATCTTGTTAATAAAATAAACAACGGTCTCTTTAGAGCCTGTCTAAGAGGCTAATTAACCAACTTTTTGTTTGCGAGTCTAGTCAAACCACTTCATGTCAACCGTTCCTTGAGCTGTCTTACCACATGAAATAGCCTTTACTGTATTTTGTCGTATCAATGGTTTCTCGATTTGCATATTTTGTACTCAATAGGTCATATGAATTTAAAGCCAAAATAGAACCCCAAATGAAACAACTATGCTCGTGAAAGAGTTATAAAGTGAAAAGCTTCCTAGTAAATAACTCAAACAATGGTTTGTTTGGAGTCTGTTTGACATATTAGTAAATAGAAGCCACTTCATCTTGAATGGTTTAGATCTTAGTTGCACATGTGGTAAGTTGAACTCATTCGTTCCAGCGACCAGGAATTTTTATAAATAAATTTATTGTGCATGGCGTCGCTACTACTATCCTTGCTATTTTAATATCTACATGTTTATGGCACACTCGTCTGGCTAATTTAAATAAATGATAGATACCAAATTAATAAATTAATTCAATCATAAATTTTATATTTAAAATTGAGTTGAATTCTAAATTGAGGATAATCTAAAAATTAAATGATAATAATTGACGTGATCCAACTCAACTTGACAAAAGCAAATAATAATAATAATAAATGTTAAGCTTTCCAATCAATTAATTAAACCTAAATACATATCTAAGAAAACTACTCTCTGAAGTGAACTTGAGCTCCACAATATCCAAAGTCCGGCTCATAAATAATTCTATTTAACCCACTCATTAAACCCTAATAATACATATATGATACAATTTTTGACCCACCCTAATACCACACGATATCAGTTTGAGCTAAAATTCTCCACTGTAAGTCTTCTTTTCTTCTCTTTCGAATACTTTTATTTTTTTCCTAACAGCTATAGAGTATCTTGTATGTAGGTTTTCCATATAGTATTCATGCATTACGGATCAACAATATCAACACTATGCACATGAATTATATATACATACTCCTACACGAACCCATAAACTTATTCGTGAATTTATTCTCTGCCAACGATGGGAAATATAAATATTCACGGACTCCACGTCAAACCGAATCGGCTCGAAAGACCCCTTTCGTAAACTTTGCTTTGAGGCCATAAATTATATATCAACGTGTTCGCATCATTATGTAGAACACAAAAGTATAAATTCCTTGGCCGGAGACCCTCCAGTTGGCCATGTTGGGTTTGTTGTCAAAAATAATCCAAAGTTGAAAAGGAAAAGAAAAGGGAAAGAAGAAGAATCCTAGGAGGAAAAGTAATCCATATCATAGAAAGATTGTCTTATCTTCCAAAGAAACGAAGCCTATAAATAGAGATGTTTTCTTCTTCTTTTATACACAAGTGGTACAAGTGAGTTGAGGGAAAAATTGGTGAGTCTAACACCTTGAGAGTTTTCTTGTAACTCTTTGTGGATTTTTCGAAGGGTAGAAAATTAGGTGTGGTAAAACTCGGGGTGATTTTCTCGGTGTCACTTGGGTCGAGTCAGAGAGTCTTGTGAAAAAAAATAGTAGCCTAGCGTCTTGAGATTTCTTGTGTTGTTGCTGGTTGGGCAAAGTGTAGAAATTGGTAGATGCGATGAAGCTTGTTATATTTTTCTTGTAGTACTTGGGGGATGGGTTTTGGCGAGTGAAAATTCTGTATGGTTATAGCGACTTTAATCATATAGTGGAAAGTTTTGACAGTCCGTTAAATTTGTCTTTGTTATTTTATTTTTCCTTGTCTCAATTAAATTCGTTGAACAACGGTCCTGTGGGCGTAATCGGGGAATTTACATTAATTGCCAACAAGCCAGAAAATATCAATTCTACTTCCGAGCTTCCGGCATAGTGTCACCGTTTATGATTCTGAGGGTACAATGAGGTTGCCCTCAATGTGGTGAACATTTTTTTACACATATATATAGTGAAGAATTCATGTATAAGGAATGACTTTTCAAATTTTCTTTAAGATCCTACAAAGGCTACTGTGAACGTTTTCAGCCAAGGACTTCTTTTGGAAATTTGATAAAATTCATTATTTATTATTCGGGTCCCCAAATTCCAGTTAGTCCTCAGATTTTCTTAAATGGTTTAGTTGGTCAACCAACTTTCTAAACAATGTGACTAAACCCAACAGCTTCTAGAATATTTAATTCAGTGCTCAAAATCTCGAGAATTCTTCAATTGGGTACTAATAAACTTTCAAAAGTTGTAATTTAGTCCCTAAAGTTTTATGTAACAAGGAATTACCTTTAAAAGCTTTAATAATTGATTAATTCAATTATATTAACACTTAATAACATTTGATAAAATCACTCACGCTAATAATACGCACCAAAGCATTAAATAAACTGTACTAAAGTACATGTTTTTAATCTATTTTGCTATACGAGGGTTCGTGACTTCCACAATCTAGTAGCTTCACACCTGCTTGCTTCTACCCAATTTTTCAAGGATTTCAGGTGGGGAATTATATGCAATCCGATCTTATTTACTATGTCCTTACCTTATATGTGATTTTAGTATGTTAAATCATTGTCATATTATCTATAGTTGCCAGGAACCGTAAGTGGTTTGGGGTCGAATACGAACCCTTGGGTTAGCCCACAGAACATATTTTAATATTTGTGCACAAACGACTGACTGGGATTTTTAAGTGGTCCAGAATCTAATTCAGGCTCTTGGATTTATTCCACAGTACAGTTCAGCAGACATTTACAATTTCAACAGTTTTCTATAGAATGATTTTACATATCTAATTTACATATTTGGTTTGGACTTAGTTGTTGTGTACCCCACTGAGTATACTTGTATTCTCACCCCATTTTTTTAATATTTCAGATTGAAGAGCTCGGTGGTAGTAAGGCGGCAGCGGTGGAACTTGATTTTAGTTAATAACAATATTATCTACTATACTGCTATTTTACGATGTTTATTTAATAGTTGAACTTTGTTTTCTAAATCTTAGCAGCTTTATATGCTTGTTAGTACCCTTAACTGAAATTGGTGAATAAAGTTCCGCATTTATTTATAAGTTTTGAGTTTTGCAAAATAAAAGTAAATACATTTTGTGCTTGAGCGGCATGATTGTAAAGGTTTGAAAGGACAAAAGCTAGTTTTGGTGATGCTCTAAGTTAATAGAATTTGGGGTGTTACATTCTATAGTGAACCCTAACTCCTATCATTAACTTATAAATCTATCATTTGCTTTGTTAGATCAAGAATAATGCTATGTAGCACCAGTGAGACTTGGTACCAGTCTAGGTAGCATCTAATGTGTCATTAAATGATAAGTGAAATTAAATGAATAAATAAATGATCCACTTAATTCAACTTATCATTTAGTGCCACCTTGATATGATGTCAAACACCAGTGGTGCTAAATAGCACTGCTCTTGGATCAAATATTCATTTGGTTCCAATAGAGTATCGACCGTACAAATTCACTAACTACTAGAACTCGAATCTTGAATCTAGTAAACTAACAAGTATAGCATCATTATTTTTCTGTCTTAGTTACGTAGTCAAGTAAACTAATATGAAGTCCAACCAAAACTTGAAACAAAACTTTAAGATCATTGCATTTTGTCAAAAATCATCAAAGACAAATTATTGCAGAAATCAAATGAATTAATTTAGAATTAGCCGAGTCTATTTATTTGTCTTTTAACATACCACTGTGCAAATTGTTCAAGAGTCGGTCTCATAGACTAAGAAACTGATTGGTTCTTTTAAATGCAGAGATACTACTAACTCAATCACGTAACATTGTTTGAGTATAGAACCCATAATGAAATAAACCTATAAATAATATACCGTCGATAATTCCAATAACATGCCAATGAATGCATTCAAATAGTTTAGGCGAAGACACTACATATTGTTCAAAAGTTAATTGCACTAGATAAAAACGTACACATTGAATCACATTACAAAAAACGTTGTGCTAAGTCCATTACTTAACCATTCCTCATCATATAATCGTGGCTGTGATGTACATTTCAACTTGTCGTGTCCTACTGCGCCATATCTACTGCACTCGTGCCTTTTGGAAAAATCTCCAGTGGTTGGTATATAAGTTTCTTTCTTGCATCCACGATGTGGCCAATATATTGGTAGCAACACAAACAGAGAATTACAATCTTAGAGACATCCTGTTCAACTTCATTAGGCATTGGGATGATAGATTCAACATATGTTGCCCTTTAGTAATCGGCAAGATAATATTGTAAGCTCAACAAATAAGGTGAGTACGCTACCTCCTTTGCAGTTGCAATTGCATGTTCACAAGGAAAATGATAAAATTGGAACTGCATAAAAGTACGAGACTTCTCCTCCGAAAGGGCAGTGTAAACCATGATTCCGTTGCTTACCTTATATCAGGGCCTATCAAAAGCACTTGCAACAAGCTTCTTAGACTTTTTATAATTTTACCGATGCTTCTCCTTCATTTTCAGTACCATGGTGATTTTACATTGTGTACAACCTCACATCTATCGTAAAACCATTTCTGTAATTTTGATCTTATACCCTCAAGCAATGAAAGTGTCAGAAACTATCGATCTTTATTATACAACAAGTTCGGTGACTCTGCATTGTTGGCTGTCATGATCAATGACCACAAAGTTAGCCAAGGTCCTAGGAATTCATGACTCAGTCTCAAGCTCCACCATTAGCAAAATATGGCCTCCATGTTGTACTAACTATCCTGTTATGTCTTGGACAGTTCCCAGATATGGTTTTAGGTAGCGTTCATCTGGCCCTATTATGAGAAATGTCCTCCAAAAAATAACATTAACGACACTGCTATTGTTTGCCAATGGTTCTGTGAATTTGGACTCCGTGCATAGGCATGGTAATGACCAACGCATCACCATAGGTTGCATGATGCCTAGTGGATAAACTTTTGTGAACTTATTGGATCCAACCTCGATTTCTTCTGGGTGAGTCCAATAGTGCACAGTAGAAAGCTATTGTAGACTTCCCAGATGAGACTAGTTCTTTGATTTTTAGACCTTTCTGCCACTTGGTTGCCTCCAATCAACACATGTATATTGGCAAATAAGAGGTTAGGCAACGCAAAATATGAGGGGCTATTAGCCGAAACTAGAGAAGGTAGCTACTCTTTAATAGCCCCTCGTCTTCCATTTGATCATTTTTCTAACCCAACATTTTTGTTTATAGAGATCAACTGACATAATGTCCCAAATGGTGGGTTTCACTCTGCTCCTCCCATCACAGATGTTGGCTTTTGGGTCCTAAATTAAAAAAAAAAAAAACTATTCTCCCTTAGCGGATTTGAGACATTTAGGCCAAAGGGTAGGCTCTTCCTGATGAAGCTACATGATGTGCTAGGGACCTTCATCCTTGCCTTTTGGGATCAAGCTGTCAAGTTTTAGATCGAACCTAATAAGGGGACTGTGCTTCGTCTTCCTAATTCTACCTTTGAATTAGGGAAGGAGGTGGCTATTGCCAGAGCCTCTCCACCTTTCGTTGCAAAAATTCGACATGTGCCATCAATGTTCCTCTCAAAAGCTAGGAGAGGATCCTTTAGTTTGTGATCCTCTTCTTCTATTTATAGATGTATGGAGGGCCTTTTAGTCCTTTTACAATGGGAGCAAGGTAAACCTTTATTCCTTGGGTTTCTACTCCTTTCTTAAATTATTACATAATAATTTTAAGGTTTCAATTGAACAACCTTATATAATGTCTTTGTAACTAAACTAACAACTAACAAGAACCAACTCTAGCTACTTTGAGGGTCATCTGATCCATCATTAATATGAGCTCTGTAGGTCCTAAAAGCTTCAAGAGCTTGGCAACTATTAGACACTAGGCTTGGTAGTTTTTTAGAAAATTCTGGGCTTGGTAGCTTCTTAAAGGACTCTAGGCTTGACAGCTTTGTAGAGGACGATAAGCCTGGTAGCTTCTGGATAGACTATGAGCTAGGTAGCTTCTGGAGGGGCTTTAAGCATGCCAGCTCCTGAAGTAGCTTTTAGCGTGGTAGCTCCTAAGGTCCTTAGCTACTCCTGAAGAGGCTTCGAACCTTGTAGCTCCTGAGGGGCTCTGAGTGTGACAGCTCGTAAGGGGCCCAGTAGCTCTTAAAAGACTTGGTAGCTCCTGAAGGGGCTCTGAACTTAGAAGCTCCTAAGGGCCTTTAAGCCTCTGAAGAAGACCCTGAGCATAGAAGCTCCTAAAGGCCTTTGAGCCTTCTAAGAGGACCCTAAGCTTAGAAACTCCCGAGGGGACTCTGAGCCTGGCAAGTCCGAACTCTTTACCACATTGAACTCTGTCCACGTGTTGTGCTTTCACCGCTACATAGTCAACATAGAACAACAGTAACAACTCGACCCAAATTCATTTAAAAATGGTAACACAAAAAATCATGTGAAAATAAAAGGAAAAATAAAAGGAAAAAAATGATAACAAACCACAAAAAATACAAGAAAGTCATATTGACGAGGGTCATTGCAGACAAAACTGGTAACGAAAATAGACCAAAAAAAAGCCAAGATGTTAACATTACTAATAAAATGGTAACAAAACAAGCTAAAAAAATCAAAAGAAAATACAGAGAAAAGGAGATTCGCAACGCATATGGAAAATAGAAACATAGAGGAAAATTGTATCACATCGGATATTGGTTCTACTGGTAAATGAAATTAAAAAGCATAAAATAAAAAAAAAAACGAAAAAATGATATTGTAGATTTGGAATCAAAACAATGAAAAAAAAATTCAAAAAATAATAAAATTAAAAAAAAGAAAGAAATGGTGAGAATCGCCTCCGAACTGCAGCCATTCCAACGGCAATCATTCATAGTAGCGTCTTCTAGGCAGCAGTCGCCCCGAATAGCAGCCACTACTATCAGCGCGCTGTAAATAGCAGCCACTGCAAATGAGGCCCCTTATTAGTCTCTTCATGGACCACCACCCTCTAATGAGTCGTGTCTACGTTTCGTCTATCAATGGTCTCATCTGGTGAACGGCTATGCGGTGGCAGCTGCTAGGGGTTGGAGAATGGTGATTGATGGTAGGTTTGGTAGAAGATATATATATATATATACATATATATAAAATACAAACACACACTAACCTTAACAATATTAGGTTTGAAGTAAACAAATAAATAATTTCATTATTAAAAAATCATAAAAATAAATAAAAAAGGTGTATATTTACACTATAAAGGGGTATATTTATAATTAGTTTTGATTAAAAGGGCAAAAATAAGTGTCTCATCTAAAAGTGGGTAAACCGATAAAAATTTTGTTTTTCATATAAAATGACAAAAAATACATAAAATAACTACCTTTCGTTTAAAGGGAAAATACTACGTAAAATAATTACGTTAATCACATATAAAGAGATTCTTCGAAAAAGAATTATTCTTTTGTTACTGATATTCATTTTTTATACACAAAAATATAGATAACATGTTCAAACGCCAAGATTTTTAATTAAAAGAATAATAAAAATATTTTATGAAAGGGAAAAAAGTTTATTTTGGAACATAATGCTAGTAAAAATTTAATCACTAAAATTGAAAACCATAAAACTGAAATACAAAAGCTAAACATATAAAATAATTTCATTGTTAAGATATATTGCAACATTTAATTTAATTGAGAAAAGGAAACTAAAGATAAATTAATCTTATAGACTAAAAATAATTTTTAATAAAAAAGTAAAGAAAATAATTTTAATGAAAATACTAATGGAAATGAATTGAAAGGAGGATTTGAACCATGTTGAGATGAAAAATTTTGCAGAAGCCTAACAATTGAGCCACAAAGTCAATCACAGTAAAGTTTTTTGACGGGATCATATATAAATATTCTTGTCAATTTTGGGCTCCCAATTTTTCAAAAAGTTTTGGCCCTAAGCCAGCTGGGCCTTGCCTCAGGTCCTGCCATGGAAATCATCATATGATGATCTTTGTGACGTAATGTATAGTGGTCGTTAGGTCATTAGGTCAACAGTCAACTGGACCTTATAGCTGGTCCCACGCGTCCAGTGGCCAAAAGACCTAAAGACCCAAATGATTAAAGAGCTAGTGATCTAAAAACCTGGTGTGACTCAGTGACTTGGGGAGCTAGCCTTCACTTGTCAACTCTATGCCTTTATCATTTAGGCCGCTAGGCAGCTACGTTCACAAGGCCGCAAGGTTGTTTCTAACAAAAATGCCAGTTACACAGCTACCGACGAACCCGCGTGCAAAGCCTTATTGCTTATGGCTAATGGGACTTCAACATTAAATGTAGAAGTTTAGGCAGTTATTAGCCAAAAAGTTCATGTTTAATTTATGTTGATTGGACCCACATGCTATTCCTATGGGCCTCAACATTAATTGTATGTAATCATTGCACCCATGCAAATGCAGACTGTAAATAGAAGCAAAAACGGCTGAGAAAGGTTCCACTCTTACATTTCATTCATCTTGCCTTTGGCATATTTGCTTTATTTCATTAAATACAAGCATTCTACTGGTTTTCACATTTTCTGTTAGAATCAATAAAAATATGAATTTCTCGTGCAAACAAATCTTCATTTAGTCGAAGTTGAAATTTGATATCAACAAATTAGCGCCTTCTATTGGACCGGTCTCTGGTGAAAAAACCAGTCTCTGGCAAAGAAATAATATCCTGGGAAAGAAAATGAGTCAAGGACTTTCCCAAAGCCAAATAACAAGAAGCACTGATGCAGGGCTACCTCAAGATTTAGGAGCCACAGGAATCCTAAAGGCGCTGGCCCCTCACGTCCAGCCGCAGAATCAGAGGCGGAAGCTTTGCGCCAACAGGTGGAGGATCTTATCCAAGTAGTCCAATGATTGCAATAGCAAAATGCACTAGTTTCCTCATGAAAGATGGCAGGATCCTCCTAGGATGACACTTCTTGGCAGGGCGAGATCGTCGAAAGGTCTTCGACATGAGTAAACCCTCTAAGAGAACATGTGAGAAGGAGACTAAGCTTCACTCCAAGTCAAGCCTTCAGTCTACTAGCTTCCAACGTGTAAACTGAGGAAATGACTAAATGACCTTCAGCAAAGACAATCCCAGGAAAAGAGAGCTGACGACCTTTGGGATAGGCCCTCTCCTCTTGTTCCTTCCATTTGAGAAGTGGTCATGCCATAAAAGATAAAGCTCACTAGATCAGGACTTACAATAGTGAAATGGATCCCATTGCTTACCTTCATAAATACATGTCTGGGATAGAGCAGTAGAACGTGACATGAGCTTTAAAGTGTATATCTTTCACACTTACCTTGGAAGAAAATGAGCAATCTTGGCATGGAAATCTTGCTCCAGGATCCGTACACAATTGGGAGCAGCTCTCATAAGAGTTCACAACACAATTTATGGGCTTTAAGGCAAGAGCAACCCAAAGGGGATGTTAGGGAAGTTAAGCAAGTAAAGTCTGAGCCACTAAAGATCTACCTAGACCATGTCAATTGATAGGTCATGACAATAGAGAAGGTGGCAACTGAGTTAGTCCTGATAGAAGTTAAGTCAGGTCTTTGAAAGGATACCCGCTTTTGGTGGGCTAAGGACCTATAAGGAGCTTATAAGGAGAGCCAAAAAGTATATAAGAGCAGAGGAGGACATAAAGGATGATCCTGACCTAGAAGGCTTGTCAAGGATGAGAGAAAGGATCAAAAGGCCAGGAAGCATCAACGGAAAAATGAGAAATCATTAACTTCCTCAAGGCCGTTCACCAAGCTCAATGCCTTTGTTGAGACATTTTCAATCTTCTACAGAATGATCCGATTTTGCCTAAGACAAAGCCCACAAAGAAGCCCATGAAGAACGCAAACCAGTCCAAATATTGTAAGTATCATAGAGCTATGGGTCACGACATGGATGAATGCAATCGCTAAAAGCTGGACATTGAAAAGCTAATTAAATGTGGGCCCTTGGGTGAACCCATAGCAAGCCATTAAGAGTAGGATAGACAAGTTCATCCCCAGGCAGACCTCAATGCACAAGCTCCACAAAACTGACCTGAAGCTAAAATCCGCATGCTCATCAACTGAAATCACTGTATGGAGGGGTTCTAAGAGGTGAAAGTGAGATCTCGTGAGAGAAGCCTAGAATTGCTATCACTTACTCATGAGACAAGCCCCTGCCACTCAAATGAGCTCTTTATCCGTTTGCAATGAAGATGCCCCTAGTGTATTGCACCCCCACATAGACGCTTTTGTTATTACCATGCTAGTTTCAAGAGTTAAAATCCACAAAACTTTGGTAGACAATGGCAGTTCTGTAAAAATAATCTATTGCAGGACCTTCTAACAGCTGAATATAGACCTGAAGAATCTAAGGCCTTACAGAACTAGACTTCAAAGTTTCACCAGAGACTTTGTGAAGGCTACGGGTGGTTAGATCACAGATGAACCCTATAAGAGGAGAATCATAGAAAATTTCATCGTTGTTAACTTGCCCTCGAATCATAATGCTATTCTTGGACGACCAATTCTATACGAGCTCAGGGCTGTGAGCTCTGTATTCCACTATGTCATATTTTGCCCCACGAGCCATGGGATAGCCATCGTGCAAGGCGATAAACAAAGCTATAGAGAGTGCAACTTGGACTACGCTGCAGGTACAGCGCCCTTGTAAAAAATTTATACTCTTGACCTTAAAGCTGAAGAGATACGAGCACAACCTCGCCTTGGTGATGAAATTGAAATTGTCAAGTTGGATAATGCAAGACTAGAATTGGAACTCAAAACTGAGTAGGATTGAAAGAAACAATGAGGACACAGCTTGTGCAGTTTCTGAAGCAAAACCTGGACGTCTTTGTCCGGTTCATGAGGACATGGCTGGAATTGATCCTAAACACGCCTGCCACAAGCTTAATGTTGATCCCAAAGCTAATCCTGTAAGGGAAAAAGCAATCCCTTAGTGGCAAAAGGAATAAAGCTTTGGCCAAGGAAGTGGACAAACAACTAGGCAATAAATTCATAAAGAAAGCCATATCCCCCAAATGGGTTGCCAACCCCGTTCTCGTTAAAAAGGGCAATGAAACTTCGAGAATCTATAATGATTTCACAGACCTAAACAAGACTTGTCGTAAAGACAGCTTCATCTTGCCTATAATTGATCAGATGGTCGATGCAATAGCAAGCCATGACTACTCAGCTTCATGGATGCTTACTTCAGCTATCATTAGATCCCTATGCACCAGGAGTGATAAACAGCACACCTTATTTATAACTAACAGAGGTCTATATTGCTACAAGATGATGCCCTTTAGATTGAAGAATGCTGGAGCAACTTATCAACGATTAGTGAACTCTATATTTAAGGATCAGCTAGGGAAGAGCCTACAATCCTAGCAACATATCTAGGACCTCGCCAGAATGTCCTAGATCCTAAAAAGCTACAAGATGAAACTTAACCCAAAAAATGCTCCTTCAGAATAACCTCTGGGAAATTTCTAGGATATATGGTTAATCAAAGAGGAATCAAGGTGAACCTAAAGAAAGCCAAAGCAATCTCAGACATTGAAGTTCCAAGATCAATGAAAGAAGTGCAATGCAGTGGGAGAGTTCGTTTGGACGAGAAAGTGTCAGGTCACCTTCACGGAGCTGAAAGAGCACCTATCTTCTCTTTTGCTATTATCCAAACCATTGCATGGTGGGACACTTTCTTTATAGATAGCCATTTCAGAATTTTCAACTAGTATGGTCTTGGTCAGGATAGAGGGGCAACTCAACTCCCAGCCTACTATCTTAACCATGCTCTACATGATACAGAACTTAGATACCCTTCTATAGACAAGCTCACATGTGTTCTTATAATTGCCTTGAAGAAGCTCCGTTCTTGTTTCCTTGGGTATCTTATTGATGTCTTGACCAATGCATCCCTTTAAGGCAAATGCTCCAAAAACCTAATCTGTTAGCTCATTTAGTCAAGTGGTCTATAGAGCTTAGCCAGTACAATATTAATTACAAGCTAAGAATGACCATCAAAGGTCAATCCTTGGTCGACTTCATAACCAAGCTCACGCCCTTCGAGTCTAGCCTTGGCAATCTAGAACCTTCAGCCTGGGAGTGTGCTGATGGGCCTTCTACTAACCATGCTTCCAGAGCTGGAGTTGTCCTTTCTAGCCCTTCCAGAGACCATCATTGCCAAGCAGTCAAATTTGGCTTTAACACAACTAACAATGAGGCTAAGTATAAAGTAATCTTAGCAAGGATCAACATGGAAAAATCTATGGGAATCAAAAGGCTAATCATTAAGAGCAACTCACAGCTCATTGTAAGCTAGACAAGTGGAGCTTATGAAGCATGAGGTGAAAACCTCTCCCTGTACCAAGACAGACTGACAGAAGGACTGAAAGAACTAGATTGGTTTGAAACTATGCAGATCTTGCGAGCTAAAAACAGCCATGCTAATGCTTTGGCAAAGCTCGGGACTAGTAAAGGGCATAAGAGCTTAGCAACATGCCAATTGGAGAGCTCGCAACATTGTTAATTGACAAAATCAGGCTAGCGGCATGAAAATCAACCAGACAAGGAACTAGATAGATCCCATCAGCCATTTCTTGAGTAGCACCCCTCGGTGTGGAGGCCCAAAAAGCTCGGGCATAAGGCTGCCAGATATACACTAATTGATGGGAAATTATACAAAAGAAGTTTTGCCAGACCACTATTGAGATGCCTCACTCTAGTTGGAGCACGAGCTGTGTTGGAAGAAGTGCATTCTAGAGTCTATGTCAACTATTCGGTGGACAATCCCTTGCACACAAAATCTTGAGGCAAGGATACTTGTGGCCGAGGGTTAAGAAAAACGCTATTGATTTTGCCAAAGCTTACGACAAGTGTTAAAAGGTTCGTCCTTTTTATCCAAAGCACACCAGAAGAGCTGACCTCGGGGATGGGACCATGGCCCTACGCCAAATAAGGTGTGGATCTCATTAGCCTGCTCTAAAAGGAGAAAGAAGAACTCAATTCACTATCATAGCCATGGACTACTTTACAAAATGGGTGGAAACTGAAGCTCTAACGGCCATTATAGAGCAGAAAACAACGAGCTTCATTTGGAAATCAATTATTTGTAGATTTGGAGTTCCAAATGGCATAGCCACAGATAATGGCAAGCAATTTGAATGTGCTGCATACAAATAGAAATGTGCTAAGTTCTACAACACTAAGGTCAGAGTACAAAGGTTTGGAATATGAGGCCTAGTCCTTTGCAAGGTCTTCCTCTTAACTGAAAAACCAGCCTTTGGGACCCTGGGATCAGCATGGAAAGGTCCATACAGATTCAGGCGAATCGTATTGAACTAGGCTTACGAGCTTGAAGACATGGAAAGAACTGAATTGATGTATGCGTAGAATGCTGAGCACTTCAAGAGATATTATCAATAGTCGGGTATCAACTCTAAATTTCTGTATCATCTTCAAACTTTTTTACCACAAACTGTTGCCTTATGGCTAGCGAAATTAACAAGCCCCCGTGAAGCTTAATCCTGCCATAATTTTGCAACCTAAGATTTGGCAACACTTCAAGTTACAAACATTTATTTTTGTTGAATATCTATTCGTGATTACACACTTGGTACAAAGCGAACCTAAAATGGCCAAGTAAAGGTTACGTGACCAAAGTTAGAACTAGCTTCTGACCGGTGACTCAATACTTGTCTAAAAAGACTTGTTTTACTAACCCAGAGCCTTGATTAAAACAAGCTTTTAGTCAACGACTTCATACACAGGTAAAAGTCACACAACTAAGATTAGAACGCACTCCTGACCGATGACCCAATACTTATCTAAAAAGACTTGTTTTGTCAACCAAGAGCCTTGATTAAAACAAGCTTTTAGTCAACGAATTCATACTTAAGTAAAAGTCACGCAACTAAGATTAGAACGCACTTCTGGTTAACGACCTCCTACTTAGATAAATCCTTTATCATGTATGCAACCTAAACTAGAGCGAGCTTCTTGTTAGTGTACAATACTTTGGTTTAAAAATTCATTTAGGGATTTGTTTGAGTGAGCATAGGCAAGAACGAGCTTCTAGCTAAACAATCGCAACCAAAGGCAAAGTTATTTAAACATATAACAAATAACGAGTTGGCAGTTGGGAAGTTTTTCATATCATTAACGAAAGAAAAGAAGCAAAAATACAAAGTAGAAGGGGGACCAGGGGTTCTAAGCTTGGTCTTCTGAAGCAGGAGTGGGGCCTTAACCTCCCCGGTGGGGACTGTGACTTCAGCATCCTCCTCAACAAGGCTAGCTCAGCTTTCTCCTTAGCTTCAGTGGCCTGACTCATTTCCTCCGTCAAATTTTTGTGCCGTTGATGACTCTGCGCATGCGAGCCAATGCATGCTAGTTTATAATAGTAGAACGAGCTCGCCTGGCTACGCTGGCCTGGAAGAGCTCAAAGAGTGACATGGAAGTGGCGTAGTTTTCCGACTTGGTTGACCAGCCCTGGCCACGTTGCTCATGGCATCAGTGCCTCGAATAGCCTCTTAGTGAGATTGAAACCGAGCAGAGTCTTAGGCCTTCTGGCCTCTAATCTCTCCAGGATGGCCTTGTGAGTCTGGTGAACATAAAGGTATTAATCGTTGGCTAATAGGTCCAAAGGCCCTTCTCTTGGGCAGGTAGCTCTTCTCTAGTTGACACGGGAGCCTGGGGCAAAGAGTTAGATGAGGAGCTAGGGAAAGTAGGGCCACAGGTGGCTTATTGGCATTTTGTTAGAGGCCCAGCGATCACAAGGTCCCCGATAGGCGAAGCCTTTTTTCCTGCAGCCTTCTCCCAGGGCCGTTTTTCAGCTTTTTCTTCTTTAAGACCTCAGCCATTTCCTCAACCGTCTTTATTTCCTGGGTTTTTTTCTGCTTCCAGATAGCTTATTTTTTCTCATATTCACTAACTACTTGTTTCTAGCTTTGAGATTAGTGTTTTTTCGTTGAACAAAATATGAAGTATTAGGTCGTGAGAAAATTACAAGTAGGAAATGCTTAAGGGACCAAGAATGAAGCCAAAATTGCAATTATGGAGATCGTTGGTAATATGTTTTGACCTCGGCATCGACATCCCAGTCTTGATAAGACAATCCTCGAGAGTGAGGTCCATGATGTGACGGTCTTTACTTTCAATCCGGCAACCTCTTTAGCCTTCTTTTTGAAGGACAAGGATAGTAACTATGGCCGGTCAGCTCCTGAAACAAAAAGAGACAAAGTTAAGTGTTAGCTCTCTAGTTCTAAAGAAAACTTATTCATAAGCTACTTAATAGTAATCATGTAGCGGGTTGGTATAACTGTGCCCTTATGGCCTAGAATTGGTGGGGTCTTCCACTTGCCTCCAACCCAGAACGAACTCTTTTTCTAATTGGAGGCTGATTTTGAGAACCCCTTCACCAAGTTTCCCCAGAGGTGTTGAGCACCTGATTTGGGACAAGTTGCCAATAGTATCAACCCTTTCCTCTAGAGGCCAAGGACTTCAGCTGGTAATAAGAGTCAATGTCCTTAGGCCTGGGGGTACCTTATATTGCCAAAGGGTGAGAGGACACCAATTATGGTCCTCCACCTAGTGGGTGAGATTTGTGAGGAGACAACCCCCTAGAACTGTAACAACTTGGTCACAGGTCTTGGAAGGGGGACCTTGAATCCGGCCTCAAACATTTTTATGCCCGTGACCACACGTCCTCTTAGAGGATAGTGAGCACTTTCCCCCTTATAAGGGCCCCATAGTGACCCGTGATCTAGTACACGACATTTCTAACAAAGCTCGTATAGATTAGTCTCCTTAACCACATAGCTGTTGTGTTTGCACATCTAAGGTAGATCCTTCTCGCAAACCACTGTCATCACAGGCTGCCAGTTAGAGCTCGCCTCCGGCTCATCTCCCTCCTCCTCACTATCTTCCTTTGTCTAGTCAACTTGAACCTCTAGTTACGCTCTTCCGATCTCTGTAGACCACTCGATGTTCACTAGAATATCTTCTCTCTGTCTACCTAACTGAGAACCCTCTCCACTCTCCATCTCAGTAGCACAAATTTCTTGCGAGCAGGTCAAAGTTTTCTAAAAAAACCCCAAGGACAGAAACACTCGAGAATCTCAAAAATCAGAATAGGTAGTCTTGGAAGACTGTTGGAAATTATTGAACCTTCACAAGGATTGTGAAATTTCAAAGAAAAGATGTGCAGAGGGAGTTGAAGAGGAACCAGAATTTGAGTGCTAGAAGGAAGAAGTAAAGAGGCAATGGCAGTAAAGAAGAGGGTATAAATAAAGTTGAGGGAAACAGAGAATGATGACCGCATGTTGCTTAGGTAGACAAAGAGGCACCAATCAATTTAATGATTACTGATCTTAGTTACCCAGAGCATGCCATTCCATTGAGCGGCGAACACATTGCAAGATGGGCCAGGCCAAAAGCTTCAAAATTCAAAGAGTCCAATTTTACGAGGTAAAAAGCCTAAAAAGAGCAACAAGCAGACCTTCAAGGCTACTAACCCCTAAGCCCTGGAGATCAACGACCTTGATAGGGGATTTTTTGTGGTCACTAGATCAATAGGTCAATGGTCAACTAGACCTCACAGCTGGTCACATGTGTCCCAATGGTCTAGTGACCAAAAGGCCTAAAGACCCAGATGATTAAGGAGCTCGGGATCTTAAAGCTTGGTGTGACTAAACAACCTAGGAAGCTAGCCTTTGCTTGTCAACTCCACACCTCTATCAATTAGGTCACTAGGCTGCTACATTCACAAGGTCACAGGTTGTTTCCCGTAAGAATGCAAGTTAGGCAACTACTGACGAACCCACGTACAAAGTCTTATCATTTACGATTGATAGGACTTCAACATTAAATGC
>CAVNYN010232916.1:0-27893 GCA_963692815.1 Nyctanthes arbor-tristis
AAACATACCCCGCTGGCAATGATGACCCCAGTAACCACTGGGATCAGCGTCACGTAAGTCAACCACGCCTCCCTTTTGAGCGTCATCAAGTATGCAAACACAGCCGTAAAGAAAGGCGTGGTGGCTCCAATGGCTTGGTTGAAGCTAACTGGTAAATACCTGAGAGAAATGTTCCCGCTGACAACGGAGGCGCAGAAAATAAAGCTGAGAGCAGAGATCTTCATGAACTGAACCCTAGATCTTATGGCCTGCATCGGGACGACCTTCATCCACACAATGGCAATATAGCTGAGCAGAGAACAAGCCGTCATGTGGCACATAGTGAGGAAGATCGGATACTTGAAGCCATAATTACTCAACAAATACTTGTTCAACAGCAACACCCCAATGTTGGATGAATACCACGACGCCACTAACCCTATAGTAAAAAATCGTCCCGTTGATTTCGTTGCCGACATTCTTGCAATAAACCAAAAATCAATAAAATCTCAAAATCTGTATAGCTTTATCTATATAAACGGTAATTTGGAAAAATGGTGTTAGCGAAAATGGGGGATTGATGTTTCAGAGCCGCAAAATCGGAGTTTTTGGGAGAGAATGGCAAAGGATTTTGGGGGCATTTGGAATTGAATTATGAAATTCGATGCAAATTTAAAGGAAAAAATATTTTTAAAAAATTCAATAAAGAAATGAAGAATTTCTGGGAAGCAGGGTGCCTTGTTTATGCACAGAGAGATGGATGAGATGAAGGACGTGTATTTAGTGACAGCAATTAATTAATAAATAAAAATAGTGAAGGAATTAATTAGTATTTAATTTATATATTTTGAATTTTTGAAGAATTGATTCCAAGGAAACGTCAATAGCGAAATACTTGCCTACACATTAAACGTCTATATAACGTGTTAGACAGGACATCTCCAATGCACCTTCTATTTATCTCCAAAATAGAGGATGCATCCCCCCAACCGGTCTCTATTTGCCATCTCCATTTTGGAGACGGCAACGGTAAATCTCCAAATAGAGGTCAAAGTTAGAGACTTACAATTTACGGAAATGCCATTCCGTAAATTGCAATGCAGCCCCAACCTGTTTTTTTTTTTTTTTTTAAATTTTTTAGTCTTTATTAAATGTGGTGTCCTTAAATGTGGTGTATTAGTTGCAATTAGTATTAATTGCCTTTGATTTTGTGCATTTTCTAATGTGCAATGTGGTATACGACTTGTACTCAGCCATCAAAATAAATGCTTTCATTTCAAAAAATCTCAATTAACGACTCAATTATTTGTTTCGTTATGTTTGATATTTAAATACACTAAGCGTCTCCACACATTGAAATAAATCAACATGTTGCTATACAAACTAATACCCAAGAAAGACGGTAATCAATCACAAGGAAGCATCATTTCTCCAGATCACAAGGATATGTTTTAAATTACCGACACTCGAAATTCAATTTCTGAATCCCATATTAAAAGAATAATTCTAATTGAATTAAAAAAGGAACCCCATCCCTTAATATTTGAAATAAAGCTTGAGTTAACTGAAGTTCGACACAAACTCAACACCTTGCCTTGCAATATACTTGATTACTTCTAATCTTCGAACGATTGTGTGATTGAATACCCTATCATATAGCTAAAATTAAAATAGCAGAATACATTTCTATAAGCCTATAAACACTGCTGTTTTCACAACCCTAATGAAGAAAACAATCGCAAATTAACTACCAGCAAATCCTCTTAATTATAAACTGGAATCTATATGAGAGTGCACAAGCACCCAAGGAGAGACAAGAATCTAGCCATTGCCAATATGCTTTAGAAGTTGCATATTCTCATGAATATCTTAGGCTATAGCAAGCTTAAAGCTAACCTCCGTTTTCAACTGATCAATGCAAAACCAAACAAAAAACAGCACTATTTTGATAAACAAGCATCAGCATTTATAAAAAGTGCAAATAGTCTCATAATTGACTTCAAATAGAATCATAAAAATAGTAAAAACTAGAAACGTCTAATTGTATGGAGATGCTCAAATGTTTAAGGTAGACAAAGATTACCCATAACAAAAACACTACTATAGAATTCAACTCAAAAAAGGATTCTACAATCACTGAAGACTTCTTTCTTGGGGGCCAAATGACGCCTTCTAGCACCCATCAATCGCTTCAAATACTTCTGAGCAACTTTCAAATGCGCTGCAAGGAAAAATACAACCATTTTTAGTCCATGTTAATACTACCAAAAATCAGTAGACAGTTTAATACAAAATCACAAAGAAATAAAGATACAAACAAACTTTGAACAGAAAGACAGATTAAGGATATAGAAATCATTGGCTTAAATTAATTATCAACACACAGGGTAATACTACCTTGTAAAGCCATAGATTCCACAATAACGTGTAACTCAATACAATCTAGTTTTAGAAGTCAATAATAAAGCTCTAGTGCATAATTCTACTCAAATGATGATAACAGGGTGAGGAAAAAAATTGAAAAGCCTTCAATTCAGACCAAAATGACGAAGGTCAAGCTTTGACGTCTATCACTGTTTTGAAATTGCACAACTTTCTTTGCGTGAAAACAGACCAACTCTGCATAACTATAATCACTCCAACTGTGTAAATATGATGAGACTAAATTTAAAATCTTTAATTAAATAGACCAAATGTCTTGAAATATGCTCCAGAAATTGTACAATAAGCAGAGAAAAGATAAAAGTGAATGCAGACATGGTAAAAATCGAGTCCCATTCTGGCACCATATGTGCCACACACTATGGCACCGCATGGCCATGTGGCGTCGTGGCCATGCGGTGACATAGTGTATGGAACATATGATGCTATATCAATTCCAGGTAAAAACCTATGACATAAAGAAATAGCACAAAACCCAAATGTAACAACATTAACCGGTTGACACTACTCATCCGCATATCAAACTGTATAACTTGAAGTCATGCATAAACTCTAAAAAGCAATAATCAGCATCCAATGACGTGCTTAATATTTATTAAACAAGGACCTATCCCCGAAAAAGAAACTACTAAAGCAAAAGAAATCAAGAAGTTAAGAGACGGATAATAAACTACTTTTTAAATTTCTAAAGCACCCAGAAATGGTCATTTCCAACTCTATATAAACAGATTATAACAATGCTGTAATCAAACAATATATTAACACCTTAAATAAAAAATCAAAATTATGGTCAAATTAAAATAAATAAATAAAAACTATAAGATGCCAATGCTCAAGTAAAACACCTTCAAATGTTGCTCGGGTACATGAAGACGCGGACACGCGCACCCATGGACTTGGGAGGAAGGTTTGACTTGAACTTAGCCCTGACAACGCCGCTGTTACCGTGAGGACGGATGACCTTGCCCCAGATGCACCTGTAGTGAGTTCCATTCTTCTTCACCTTAGCCTTGTAGATGTACGCCATCCTCTTCCCCTGATACCACGCAACTTCCTCACTGGTGTTGACTCCCTCGATCTGGATTAAGGAAATATTCGGGTACTGATTTGATTTCGACCTCTTGTACCCCAGGATTGTGCCTCTTACATAAAGCCTACGGACAAATACACAATCAAAAGCATTATAAAATCATATATCCATATGCAGATTCATGAATGTATTGGATAATGTATAGGTTACAGGGAAATAGAGAAAACCTGACGCGTTCTCCTTGGCGACCCTTCACCATTTTCAGCTGTTTCTTCACTGCTTGCCTGCGATTTTTGTTCTGATAGAAGCGGAGCCATCTTCCGATCTTGTTAAAACCCTAATTTGAGTGAAAAAGTAGATCAGGTAATTTATATTGGGCTTTGGGTTTCAATATTGGGCCTCGTTCGTTTTTGTGCTCCAATTCATTGAGCGCTTCATTTGTTGCGGGTTCGATTAGAGTTTTAAGCAGCGTTTACATTTGATTCTCCTCGATATATATATAATTTAATAGAATCTTTAAAATCCTATAAATTCCACTAAAAATCTATAACGGTGCTGTAGAATTCTATAAAATCTAACGGATTTCATACAATTCTATTAAAATTCATAAATTCTATAAAAATCCGTATCACTTATTAATAAAAATAAATAAATATCTCATATTGATAGGTATTTGTTGTTGAGCACGTAGGTCGTAGGGTTCATGTCTAATCAATACAGCAGCAGTAGAGCACCTTATGATACTTATTGCTGATCAACATTTGACTTTCTAATTTAAAAGAGAGTTTTAGATTTTGTCATTTTTTCTGTTGAGCATCACATTTGTGAGACCCTAAGCTTCGTCTAATGATTTGTACGTTATAATAAATAAATAAATAATAAATCATTTCACAATTATAGTATTTTACAAGTGCTCATATATGGTTTCAGTAACCAAAAGATGCTCCTCTTGGCGTTGGGCTTGGGGCAGTGGCCTTTCAGAAAGCCAACCTAGATGGTAAATGGTAATGATCAACTTCTTATGTATCGATGGAGTGACACCGCTTGATAATGATAAATAAAATGTTAGTTCAAGTGATTATTGAGAAAATATTTTATTTTACGTCTGTTCATATCAATCACACTCTTAGTTTATATATCAATGAATGCCACCTAAAAATACTAGTAATCGTTAGTGAGAATAAATAATATATTATTAGTGTGGTTCGAACAAGTGATGTGGTGGTTAAGATATTCATGTTTTAGTAAGGAGGTCCTGAGTTTGAATCACTTCCATCACTCCTCTATTTTCTCTTTCCTCTCCTATCTTCCATTGTATCCAATATATACACACACACATACATATATATAGGGGAGTGTTCCGTAAACTAATAACTATGATAAATAAATTTGGCAAATCATCCTATTCATTGACATTTTTTAATCCAGTGGTCTAAGTTTATTTATCCAAACCCATAACAATTTACCATTTACCGGTAAACAACCCTCAATCAACTACCAATTTCCCACACAATTGATTGTAGTTTGGAATTCAGAATCCAGCACTTACTTTCTCCCCGCGCCGAGCACCTATTTCCCACTATCCAATGGACATGTATCCACCACTTTTTCCTTTTTTTTTTTTTTTTTCTCCCTCTTTAAAATGAATTTATTGAAAATAGAAACTGGACGTGCATCCACCGCTTCCATCGCCAACATCACTACCATCGGGGGAAGATTGACCACCGCTGATACCAACCGAGAACCCATAAATCTGTTTCTTTTATCTATACCAAGGTCCTCCAACCACCCACTTTTAGTTAATAATTTATTAAAGTAATTAGTGAAATCTGAATTATCACTACAGTGGAAAATTTTAGATTTTGCTAATGATTAATGAATATTCAATTTAGTGAATTAATGCGTAGAAATCTAAAATGGATTTTTGTTCTACTGTTTGTGAAGAAGAAACGAATGAGCCGGCTGATGAGTGATGACGAAAGGAAGATGACGGTCAGAGAAAGAATAAAGTAGCTGGATGAGGCGGAAGGAATTGGGGCGCGGCCTTGTGGTCGGCAATAAACAATATATATTGTATATTGTTTTCTACAAAAATTAATTTAGCCCGTCACATGCAAGAAAATGAATGGACAAGATGATATGTCAAATTTCACTGTCTTTACTCCTTTCCTTATGCTGAAAAACATAAGAACGAATTCTCTTTGTGAGAGTTGAGAGTCAAATGTTTATTTGCCAAAAGTACTGTTGAGAGAGAGAGAGAGAGAGAGAGAGAGACCCATTGGTTGGTCATGACTGTGTTGTGCTTATATTGCGGAGCCATGACCCTCAAACAAACCAACCAAAAACGGAAATGTGCTGGAAGGAAATGACATGAGAGGACGACTAATTGTGGTTTAATGGAACGGCACGAAATTAAGAGACCGTTAATCATAAATATTTCTCTGCAAAACCCAAAAAAGAAAAGAAAAAAGAAAAAATCAATTCATCTCTTCCATCCTTTAATTCTTTGTATTCAATTCACCTTGAATACAAAATATAATATAATATATGCATGTTAATTTGCATATATTATATAACATTACAATGATTCAGGGTGGTGAGACGAGAAGAAGGGCACCAATTGATGTCATAGATTTTGCAGACGAAGATGGCCTCCCCACCACCACCTCCGCCACCTTCAACAGTATTTCTAATAACAGCAAACCTCTCCAGCAGACCCACCGGATTCTGGTCAGGAGAAGATTTAATTCCCTGCTCGGATTTTTCCAGCCCGGTCGGAAATTCAGCCGGTGGAGTTTAGGGGCTTTGATATTTTTGGCGGTTTCTACCATTTTGGTGAAGGCCATTATGATGAATAGCTTGGCATGTTTAGATGACATTAGTCCCAACGATTTTTTGCATGTGCATACCAACCCGGTCGAGGCATCCAGCGTTTTGATGGAATCGACAAGGGCAGAGGACGTCGAGGATCAACCACGAGCTTTCCAGGTTACATATGCAGGAACCACCACTTCTGTTTCTTCATCTTCTAACATGATATCATGTTAGAACATGAAATTGTGGTACTATTACCGGGAAATGCTATGGTACATATGTAACGGGGTATGCCATGAACTAGAACCTCATTGTTGTTTTGGTGATCTTTGAACCTGTCGGTAATTTAAGAATAAAGGATTTAGTACCCTGCGTCCCTATGTGGTCTAGTTTGCCTTTTTACATAGATTAAAATCGTATTAGAAAGATATACTTAAATGAGTAGAACTTAAAAACGAAAACTACACTATGTATTTGAGATAGAGGGAGTAATAATAAACATTGATGGTCTTGGCACAATATATCTTTAGGAGCTGATGCTAAATAATTCTCTTTTGTATATGTATAGGCATAGCCCTGTTTATATAAATTATTATTATTATTAAAGTTTTATTTTACCTTAGCCTTGTTAAGGGGCAAATAAATAATATTTGACATGTTCTTTTGTTAATATTCAGACTCCAGAGATATGGAGGGATCCCACGAGTAACGATTACTACAATTGCCTCAATCAACCAAATAACCAAAGTACGAGCACGTTACCTTCCTTACTCTGCACTTGGTTAGAAACTTCACACATTAAACTAGCTGCTCATATCACTTGGGTGTTCCATCCTCACGTGCCTCGCCTATTAGTCGAGGCCACTTCAGAAATCAAGATAAAATGAACAACCAGCATATCAATTTCCGGGGTGGTCTTGATTACTGGATAGGGGTACATGACCTAGTGACGTGGGATCACCACATGAAATGATCCTTCCTATTTAAGTATTTCCCTGAACTTACATAAAATAATTTTCTAATAATAACACCCATACGAGGGATGTGGTTGCATGTGTACACTTCAGGTGGATACATGCAGCCACGTGATATGCATACATGCACCCATATCACCTTATGAGCATCATAAGGGCAGCTATATGGTGCTAGAAAATTTTCAAACTTAAAAATTTCTGCATTTATCTGTGGATTGAACATTGAACTTTGACTGTTCAGGCAATACAGGTGCCCCAGATGGCTATATCCAAGTTCGGGCGAACGGAGGACTAAATCAAATGAAAACTGGGGTAATCCTCTATTCTAATTAACATAACATTCAAGGTATGAACCACCTAATTGCTGCAACAGATCCACGTTAACTGGAAAATAGAAACTTTCCTGCAGATAAGTGATATGGTGGCAATTGCAAAATTGATGAATGCTGCTTTGGTTCTCCCTTCATTGGATCACAAGTCATTCTGGACAGATCCTAGGTGCGTCTAATAAATCAATCTCGAATATATATATATATATATAGGGGTGCGCGTGTGTGTCTGTGTGTACGTACAAATTCTGCAACCAAAGACGCAAGAACACAAAGATTAAATGAAAAGCTTAAAACATTGAACGTCGATTCTTCTCAGTGATTTTAAAGATATATTTTGACTGGAAGCACTTCATGAAAGTTATGACGTATATAATAAATCAATCTGGAATATATATATATATAGATATATATATATATATAGGGGTGGGTGTGTGTGTGTGTACAAATTCTGCAACCAAAGACACAACACATAGATTAAATGAAAAGCTTAAAACATTGAACATTGATTCTTCTCAGTGATTTTAAAGATATATTCGACTGGAAGCACTTCATGAAAGCTATGAAGGATGATATACAAGTGCTGGAGTCTCTTCCACCACATGTCGCAAATGTCAAACCCCTAGTTAAGGCTCCGGTTTCTTGGTCCAAGGCAAGTCTTAACACTGTGTAATCTGATATATCTAAGTGCAGAGTTAGAAAAACTTTGTATGGCGTATGTTTTTATGTGCAGCCCAGTTATTATAAAGGAGAGATGTCGAAGATGTTAAAGCGTCATAAAGTGATAGAATTTACACATACTGATTCACGGCTTGCTAACAATGGCGTTCCAGATTCAGTCCAGAGACTAAGATGCCGTGCAATGTATGAAGGACTTCGATTCTCTGAAGAAATTGAACTACTTGGAAACAAGTTTGCCTCTCGGCTAAAGGAGAACGGTGGTAAATATATAGCTCTACACTTGAGGTATATATCTTAACCCCACCATTTGCATGCCTTTATCAACCGATCAGCATGGCTTGATGCGAAATGAGAGACATATGAGATTTATGATCATATCATTTTGCGGTAGGTATGAAAAGGACATGCTTGCTTTCACTGGTTGCAATTACAACCTTACTAGAAAGGAGTCTGAGGAGCTCAGGAAATTAAGACACAAAGTTAGGCACTGGAAAGAGAAGCGAATAAATGGCACAGAGCGACGGCTCCAAGGCAGGTGTCCAATGACTCCACGAGAGGCAGCAGTACTGCTGGAGGCACTGGGATACCCATCTACCACTAAGATCTACATAGTCGCAGGGGAAATTTACGGTCAAAATGGCATAAATGCACTCCGTGAAAAGTATCCTAATCTGTACTATCATTCTAATATAGCAACGGAGGAGGAACTGCAACCATTTCAACAACTGCAAAATCAACTAGCTGCCTTGGATTATCTGGTAGCCCTTAAAAGTGATGTTTTTGTATACACCTATGATGGAAATATGGCCAAGGCAGTGAGAGGACATCGGGTGTTTGAAGGCTATAGGAAAACAATTGATCCCAACAAGTAAGTTATCTCATGGGAGAATAGCAGTTTCGAATTTTACCTCCAATCTTTATTGATAATGGAATAATTCCCAGAAATTGTCAGTGCCAGAAATGTTTATGCTTTTAGGTAGAAGAATCAACAGATCTCAAAATAGGAAAAAGAAAAATACATATGTTGGAAATAAAGAAATTACAAATCTTGAACTTGATTTCCAACTTTTTTATCAGCACTCTAAACATGCACTGTATAGTCATTCCTCCGAAGATTAAACTGAGGACAGGAAGGAATAACTAACAGATCTACTGAATTGAGCCTTGGCCACAGAAACTTGTCTTGGAATCATAACTAAAGGAAAAAGTTCACCAAACTTGAAAAATAGTCATCTTGTCTCGTTCTTGAACAAACATAAAGTAACAAGATGAAGCAGCTCCACAACTTAGATTTTTTTTTTTTTTTTTTCAATTTCATTTTAACTGTATACTGAACCTGAGCCAAGCTAAAAAGAAATTTATGAGGCTGAAATTAATTCCATGTTTGGCTTATTTCACTGCTCCAGGCGAATTTTCAGTAAAGTTAAACTGACTCCAAATATTGAGAACTATAGAAGTTGATTAGACAAAAAGCAAAAAGTAAAAGAAACTTGAAGTCAGGTTTAGCCCTTAAAAATATCTGATTCGGAAAACTAAACCCCTTGATTCTGTGGCCAATTAATACATTTTCTCCTAGCATTGACAGAAGTGAAATTTTTGCAGAGAAAACTTTGTGAGACTCATCGACGAAATGGACAAGGGTAATTTACCTTGGGAAGAGTTTTCATCAGAAGATCGGAAGAGGTCGTGTAGGGAAAGAGTGTAGGCAATTGGAGCACCACATTCCAGGCTAGTGGGAGATTCTCCAAAACTTGAGGAGAGCTTTTATGCAAATCCATTCCCTGGCTGCATATGCCAAAAATAGATAAGGTGAGCTAATGTGCAAGAAAGGACAACATAAAGAAGAAAACCCATCTTACTAGGATGGACGCTGCTGCGGCAAAGGTTATAAAATTTCATATTCTTCCTCAAAACTGGTTGTTCTGGTCCAACTGTTGTATATGATTCCCTGGCCCAGAACTTGTAGCAGCAGTAGATAAAACAAAGATGACAAGAATTCAAAGTAGATCCAAGATCCACAGTGCCATCTTCCACTTTTTACAATTACTCGTACTTTTGCAAGAATGACATCTCTACAGTATTGGTCATCAATTCTAGCCATAATGAAGGCGTGGTTATATGAGTCAGGTGTACTATCACTACATTATTGAAATAATAATAACTCCTACGATATTGATTCCACCAACTTAAGGTGCAAAACATCATCCACAGAATTTACAACATCCAATTTTTTCCTTTTTGCTTCGAAAGAATGCATAAAACACAGGAAACCACTTTGCATTGATATATGTAGCAATGCAAACTAATAATAAGATATCAGCGCTTCAGCAAAAAACTCAGGATGCATTAAGTTACTTTAGCAATGGGGAAAAAAGACAGACATGTAATTGTTGCTCTCACGTGGTGCAGCTAGTAGCACTGTAGATAGCTAAACTAAAAACTTCATGTAACACATACAATCAATCTTCCTATCAATTATACCAATCGAGAAAAAGAATTGAAAAGGTAAGTACAAATAGGAAAAGTAAAAGAAAAGTTCTGCTGCTGCTATTCCGTTGAATGGCTTGTGACAACTCTTTGTTACCAAGCTCTACATTCTTTGTTGCTTCAACAGCCTGTTAAATAGAGAAGCAATATAGTCAAATGTTAGACATCGTTATGATTAGATGAATGTAGAGCCACAAAGTAACATGAACTGTACATGAAAGCTACTCAAAGACCATCCAGATTATACACTTTCACCTCATCACTACTATGCTCCACAATATATGCATTAATCATTAGCAAAAAATTAGAAAACCTAGAGTATTCTCAGGATATATTTTCTAAATGGTTGCCACCTTTGCATTGCAGAATCTGCTTATTCCACAGCTCCATTTTTGGTTTTCCATTTTTCCATGTTTAGACAAAACTACCTACATTTAGATCCATGTTCCGTTGTTCAGAAGCTTTACCTTAAGTTGATCACCCTCTTTAGGATATAGATACTGCTGCTAAAAGCATCTTACCGTATCTCTATGCCTCCCCGTTTAAGTTATGTACATTGTTCAAAAGGAGTACTGATTCTCAATATCCTATAAATGAAAGATCATGATTCACTAAGCAACTAAGTAAAACTGCAGTAAATATGACTAAAAATCTTTCAATAAATGGATCTGAAGTCTGTTGTTTACTATATGAAATTGCACATAAGCAAGGCACTAGTCAAAATATTGCAGTAAAAAATGGGCTTGCTCCCTCATTTGTTGATAAGTTTGGGATGTAGAATAGAAGCAAGTCCACAATTTATTTTCCTGAGTTAACACTGTTTTCCCTGAAATTATAAGAATATGCAGGTTACTTATGTCACATATTCACGACGCTCTTCCGATCTCAAATATTCAATCTGTTGGGCCTGCTGCAAAACATGTGTGGACATGAGATGGTTCAGTGCAGACATTTCTACCATCTTCGTTTCAGTTTCTTGAACAGCGTCTAACATGCTTGCCAACTCAACCTATAATATATGATATAAGTGGAGTTACCCAAAGCACCATAAACAAAGACTTCCTCAGCTGCATCTGTTGTTCTACTTATAGGACTCAATAGAATTACAATTACCTGAAGGGCACGTGTTTCATTATCCAAAACTTGCTGCTGGACCCTGATAGTCTCTGCTTGAATTTCATTAGCATCCCTGACTTCTGAATTATTTACTTCCCCGGCCTGCAAATTGCTAGAATTAGAATTTTCTGTAACATTTTTTATGCCACTTTTCAGTTTTCTTCTAGGTGTCACGCGGTTAATAGCATCTTGGAAACGTATGGCTCTCAGCTGATCAAACTTTGATGTGACTGAATGAAGTTTTTCACTTAAAATCAGTACCTGAACAACAAAATAGAACGCAGTTGTCACTTTAGCTGCTTGTTTCGTTGGAAAAATATCACTAAAATAGAAAAACATATATACTTCAGTGAAGATTTAAGAAAAAAATATCATTACAAGCACTTCTTTACATAAGGCAATCATAAGATCAAAGAAGAAATATAATCATATGTTATATAGTAAAAACTGGAGTCCACCTTCCCTCATAGTAGAAGATGATTGTTTACTCGGAAAGAAAAGTTGAAAAACATGCAGATAATAAAATTATAATTATTTAAGAGGATTATTTCGTGATACTTATATTCAAGGAATTCTTCTCTTTTTGATATGTTAAGTGCAAAGAATCAACAAGCATTCTAATAGCGCATAGGAAGTTCTCTTACTGACTATAAAAAGAATGAGCATTCACATGGGAAAACTTAGAGACATCAACAAGCATTTTCACGGGGGAAAAAACCTCTCTTATTGCCTATAAAAAGAATGAGCATATGTTCAGGGAATCAGACTTTGAAGAGAAAATCGTCAACGAATGGGATAACACCCAGGCAGCCGATAAAGTCAAACAATTCAAATGAAACTCATACCACACCATGTTTGTGAGCTATAGTGTCAGCATTCAAATTGTCACCCATGATACCGAGCCATCCCTTTGAACTTGATTCTTCGTTATTTATAGTGTTCTTGAGGACATCTATTTGCTCTTTGCATGAGTTGATAAAAACTGTAACCTAAAAAACAGAGCTAAAAAATAAATAAGAGGACAAACCATTGCATGAGAAGAGTGCTCCTATAACATTCAAGAATATATCATTACAAAGTCAATAAAGTTAACAAGATAGTCAAAAATCAAAATATCACCATATACTCCATATGTTCAAAAGTAAATTTATTCAATAATCACAAGTGCAAAGTGATAACTTAAAAGGGAAAAAAAAGAAAAAAAAAACTTTTAAAACAGATAACTATGAGATTTTTCTTTACTAATTTGTTGCTCCTATATAAAATTGTTGAACTAAGTACATAAAGATAACAAGATAGTCAAAAATCAATATATCGTTAAGCTCTTAGAGCATCTCCAATAGTCTCTCTATTTTTAAAGAGGATGTCGCCAAATAGAGAGCATCTTTAATTTTAAACTGAAAAATTTTCAGTCACCTCAATAAACTCTGTATCTTTAGCTATTCATTTTACCCTTCTTAAAAAAAATATTGTTCTGTCTTGTTTGTAATTAATATTAATATTTTCAAATGTCAATTACTAATAGAATCAAATGAAATTTGTATAAAAGAATAAAATCATTTAAACTTACTCATATGTTAAAGAGCCTGGAGAAGATTTTTAGGACTTTGCTCCTTAAATTAGAGAGGGTTTTAAGCTTAAATAACTTGTTAGAGATGCTCATGGAGCATCTTCAAGAGGATCTTTTAAATGAAAGAAAAGGTTCTCTTTATTTTAAAGAGTTGTTCCTTAAAAAATTGGCCAATAGACTCTTCTTTTTTATTTTTCATAGAGTGAATTTTGGCTTTCCAAATTTAGAGTGATGAGTACTCACTCTCTATTATTAAATGCATTCAATAAAGTGCAAGTTTCAATACTCTATTCTGATTATTTAAATAAGCTGGAGAGGCTTTTTGCCATTAGTACTTCATTTGGTTATTAAAACAGGCGTTCAAAATAAAATGAGTAAACTGTTGGGTTTGTTGCCAAAAATAATCCAAAGTTGAAAAGGAAAAGGAAAGGTAAAGGAGAAGAATCCTAGGAGGAAAAGGAATCCAAATCATAGAAAGATTGTCTTGTCTTCCAAGGAAACGAAGCCTATAAATAGAGATGTTTTCTTCTTCTTCTATGCACAAGTGGTACAAGCGAGTTGAGAGAAAAATTAGTGAGTCTAGCACCTTGAAGAGTTTTCTTGTAACTCTTCGTGGTTTGTTCGAAGGGTAGAAAATTAGGTGTGGTAAAACTCGGGTTTATTTTCTCGGTGTCACTTGGGTCGGGTCAAAGAGTCTTGTGAAGAAAAATAATAGCTTAGCGTCTTGGGATTTCTTTAATTCTTCGCTGCTTAGGCAAATGGTAGAAATTGGTAGATGCGGTAAAGTTTGGTATATTTTTCTTGTAATACTTGAGGGATGGGTTTTGGCGAGTGAAAATTTTGTATGGTTGTAGCGACTTTAATCATATAGTGGAAAGCTTTGACAGTCCGTTAAATTCGTCTTCGTCTTTTATTTTTCTTGTCTCAATTAAATTGTTTGAACAACGGTCCTGCGGGCGTAATCGGGAAATCTACATTAATTCCCAACATAAACAACAACAAGTGTTCATTAAAAGATGTAGAATGAAGAGCCGTAAATAGAGCTTCTTGTAGTGTGTTAAAGACGCTCTCTATAGTGTGGCATATACTCCATAAAAATAAGGAGGCTGTTGGTAAAGCCCTAAAGATATTTGAAAGTAAATTATATCAATAATCTAAAAGTCAAAGCTTAATAACTTCAATAAAAATTTGAAGATGACTGATATTTTTCTTTATCCAATTATTACACACAGGCCTTCTCTACTGCACATAATTTCACCAAGAAGGGGTAGAAGAGAAGAAAAAAGAAGGGGGGCTTAAGGAAGACTTATTCTTATTGAATTCAATAATAAAATGGATGACAATAGGGGTTTGGGCATGGAAGAGACTGAAGGGACTCCTAGGAACATTCAAATAAAAAGATGATTTCATCCTGCAAAATCAAACGTATATTTGAATTTTCTAACAAAAAGCCTTTCTACCACTTAACAAGAAAAATCCTAGTTATGACTTATATTATGAATTTACTTTTATCTTTACAAAGCTTTAAGTTGATAAAGAAAAGAGATGGATAAAATGAAAAGTTTCCAAAACCAATTTGTTGGTCATGTTAACATCTATCATCCAGAACAAAAATGTTCGGAGGCGCTTGATTCTCATTATAACGAGATAAAATGAGCACTGAGGATTTGATATGAGTTTGAAATGTATGATTGTAATTGGGTAGTTGTCAAATTAGTGGTAGGTATCTTATAATGAGAAACGCAAAATAGAATCAAACACCCATTTACTTTTAAACACGAGCATTACAACAGCACTGCAAATGCTAATCAAATGCAAGTATTCACCCGTTCACAGCTCCTCTGGATTATGTACAGAAAAGTAATCTTGAGAAACTGATAAGACAAATGACCGTAATTCATCATATCTCAGAATGGAATGAAAAAACAAAAGCAGATATCAATTTAAGTTAAAAACGAACTCATTATCAATCTCGCTCAATTTAGACAACTAAATAAAAAGCTTTCAAATCCTTACTTCATGCTCAATGCTATCTCTCTCTTGTTCAGTGGTGCGGCGGAGATCCAAGTAATCTTTCTTATGCCTCATCAGGAACTCCTCCAAAGCTGCTATGCTTTCAAGCTAGCACAAAAATGTAATCGAAGCTTGGTCAGATTATACTCTGGAAGAAGTAATCTAGAACGGCAAGAGGATACACACAAGCTATCAAAATAGATACCGTCTTCAGCGCAGCTTTGGTGAAAGGCGACCTTTCTCGAATTTTCGGCAGAATGAAAGAGGCCATTACTGCTGCAGTTTTGGACTGCCAAAATTCTTAAAAGCTCAGAGATTGAATCTTAGTCAATAGCCATTGTACCCAATTGAATCTTAGTCAATAGCCATTGTACCCAACTTTAGCATATATGTTGACTAAATGTAAAGAAATGAGAAAATCTAGTAATGGGAAAAAGACCTCATTGTATCCCAAATTCATTGAGATCGGAAGAACTGAGTCTTTAAAATCCTCAGTTCTATCTTTAACTTTTGCCATACCTCCAAACCGGATTCAAGGAGGGACAAGCAATATCCTTTTCAGCAAAATATGTTAAGTAAAACTTCAAGATCTGTGGAATAAGGAAACAAATATAGACAAAAATCAGTAGATTATTAGAATACCGCTTCTACAGTGAAAACTGAAAACTGACTGTAAGGTTTGAGGAGGAGGAGGAGGAGGAGGACAATGCGAGTTTGAAGAAGAAGACAATAGCAGAGAAGTTGAAAATGACGGATACTCATGTATTCATTTTGTTTTAAATTGCAAATAACACAATGTGTTAACTCAAAAGACAAAAACAAAAAAATCACAAACTATACCCCTAAGACGCAAGACAAATTCAAATATAATTCATCTGCAATTGCTCCAGATGTAGCACAAGAGGAAGGGAAAAGGATAACATAAGGGCTGATCTCAGTATGCGCAAACATTAACCATCAAGTTAAATCGAATTCTAAGACCAAAAACATTACAAGTGGATCAATTAGAGACTAATTAACTGTGGAAAACTCTTAGATAAAAATGAAATATCAGTTTATTTCTCCACGTTTCGAAGGTAGGAGAACAGTAAAATTTTCTTTAGCATGTATCAGGTTAAACTAACCTTACTCTAATCAACCCACGTTAAATTCCTCGTCTGAATAGAAAATCAAAATCATTTTAACAAATAATAGAGAAGAGGCTTTAATTTCGTATTACTAGTTATAACCATTCAAACCCCATTTCAACCAACAAAAAATAATAATAATAATAATAGGATTCCTGGCCTCAAATCTAACTATAACAGACACACATTATTCAATTATTTCAATCACAAAACAGATAAGCCAATCAATAACAAAATCAGACCCATTTTTTCATGTTTGACAGTGTAAGCTATATCAATTCAACCATTTACAAGTACAAACATCCTGAAATCCTAGTAAGTACAATTAGACAGGACGTTATCAGTTCGACTCTGTATTCCTTATACATGGCATTTGGCAAAATTATCCACAGAATAGAAACCAGAATCAATCTGAGATTAAAGCTGAAAAGTAGACTATAACATAAAGTCAATACATACAAAACTTGAATGCGGCTGAGACGAAATCTAGAAAATGACCGGATAACTGAACCAAAATTCTGCTAGAACTTGGGGGTGGACAGAATGTTGGGTTCTTTCGGGCCTGATTTTGGAATTGGACTAGGCTACAGAATACCACGGTAAGGTCTGAGGAGGACAATAGCATTTTGAACTGTATAATTCTAATAGCAAAAGCGGATAGATTTTGCAATTGAAATTGATTAGATTTTGCGTCTGGAATCCATGGTTGGGCTCTAATTGGACTAAGTAATAAAATATGCCTTGGATCAAATTACTTTGTGGTGATAGAATGAATAAACTCACCTTATGGAGATCTAGGCCCGAAGATCACTAAAAGGAACGTCCTCGCCGGAAAGTTGCAACCTGCGCAAAGCCAATCGCCAGCGTGAAAATCGCGTTACCGATCTATGCTGGATTGTTGGTGAGAGAGTGCCGCCTACCTCGTTCTCTTCAGATTTGGTATGGCCGGAGGAGGAAAAAGGTTTTCCGGCGTAACTTTAGCAGAAGCCGGTTTGTATTCTCGAGTAAATGCGAAAAGAAAATGGAAAGTCAGATCGACCCAGATCGGCGCCGTTTTTGGACCCAAAATGCAATTTCTGGGTATACAGTGGGCATGGAATTGTTGAACCACCAACTAGGAAAGATGTCTGTTTCGAAAAAAAAAAAGGGCAAGATGTCGGCACTAGTCAACAGTGGAAGTTGTCAAATTCAATCTTAGAGAGGTACAAATGGCAAACCAAACTTAATTTAATAGAAAATTTAATATGCAAATTTAAATAAAGAAAAAAGGGGAAAAAAAGTTGCAAGTATCCTAACAAACTGTTTTTCAGCCGCCTCCTACAGCCACCATCATTATGGAAATTTCTAAGGAACCCATGACTGGGTCTGTTACAGAGCCCAGATATTAATAAAATGCTGAGATGTGGTGTGTGTCAGGTGAATACGTGTTAGTATGTAATTGGAGACTGATGAGTTATGTAAAAATCCCACGACGGGTTCCATAGCCGGACCACCATTATTATCGTGATAATTATAACACGTAGACCAACCAGTAGGTAAAGGCAATCACATAACAATAGTAAGAGTGGATTATAAACCCTTCTTCACCTAATAATGAAATGCATTTACGAAGAAATTAGATAGTACTAAATATTATTTATTGCTTAAAAAAATCTCATTCCTTGTATTATTATGTTATAATAATATTATTCTTGTTTACTACAATATTTAAACATATGTACCAGGTATATGACCACATATTCCTTCCTCCCATACACAAGTGACTTACGAACGACCAATTTGATTTTGAATATGTTAATAAAAAACTGATAATAATAACTAAATTGACCGTTGAGAAAACTATGAAGCATGTACGGAGCGCTCTAATTTTGTGTAAAACATCTTTTCTTGAGTAAAGTGCATGTTTATGAAAGACGGTAGTAATTAATTACTTTAGCAACCAAACCATGTTTATAGACAAGAAATGCATTGAGAAAAATCTCATTTTCACATCATTTGAAAGAAGCAGAACATCATATGCTATATGTGAGAAGAAACTACAAACTCACTTCATTGCTTCGGTCGATGGAGTCTCTTCATTTGATCCTTCACAAATAAGCCTCTTTCTTATAATGAGTTCGAAGGGGACTCATCAGAGAATCTTCACTACCTTTCTTCACCGGAATCGAATCTCAAGCTATCAAAGGAAGAATCCTAAGGGATGGCATGATCCCAAGTGATAGCTTAAAATCAAAAGAGTTGGGATCAATGCGATCCCTTTGGATGCCTCCTTTACTCGCTATAAATACAATTCGAACTCTACTCCTGATCAACTCTCTCTCCATGTGCGTCGAAAGAAGAAACAAGAAAGTGCATGATTTAATTAGGGCTTCTCTTCTCATCATCGCAGTATATATAAAAGTTTGAACTAGCTAGTTCAAACTTGAAAGAGGCCAGCCAAAACCAAGAGACGTGGAGAAGGTTTCACCAGCTATTCTTTTAATAAATTATAAGTACATACATTTTTTAAGTGATGGTGATGGTCCCATCCACGTTGACCCTCATATTTCACATTTCAAAACCACAAACCATTTAATCTTCTTTATTATACATGTTTGTCTTACAATGGAATGCATGTTTCCCCACCACCACTTGCTTAATATAGCCTCGTACGACATGTTTCCTATACTTTAAATTCTATTTCTGTTTGTGGTAACCATTTTTTGACCAATTAATATGTGAATAACCTCTTCTAATATTTACATAAACAAGTTCAAAAGTAACTTTTGAATCTCAAAAGTTTGTGACTCTTTACAAACGCAGTATGTCCAGTCCTTTCCAAAACTACAATTAATTCATCTATTTATAAACAATCAAGTTGAACGTCAGACGAAAACCTTGTTACGATGATAAGAATTACTCCCTCCATATCAAAAAGATATTCTTCGTTTCTTTTTTTAGTCGTCCCAAATTCTATTTCATTTTCTTAAGTTAATTTTTGAGTTTTCTAATATACCTCCATTTATTGTGTATAGTAATCAATAACAAAGAACACTTAAAGTGAAATATTAAATAAATCAAAAGGTATATGAGAATATATTGTTAAATTGTATATTTCTAATGACATTAAATGATGTTTTCTTAATCTATGTGAAAAATGAAAGAGGAATATCTTTTTGGGACGGAGTGAGTAATTTTTATGATTAAGGATTACTCCTTGGCAAAGTAGCAATTAATGTGCCAGTCTGCCATCCATATTGTTCTCATTAAATTGCAATATCTCAATCACGTTCCATGGCCTAACTAGAAAAACATTTCATAAGTAATAATGGGGGACCTTTGGACATTATATGTCATTATTCCTAATTAAGAGCTCTTGTTGATGCACAATTAGTCAAATTTAATCCCTTAAAGACAAATTAATTCGAATTCACACGTGGGAAAGAACGGGACCAAACTAACTACCAAATTATGCACATTTTATTTCTGCTCGTTCTAATACTTAACCTTTAGGTTGTATGTATATTGTTACTAGATATAGTGAAATTTACCTGTAGTGGTGTGGATTAACACGTAGATACACTTCTTGTCCGCCAATTAACTACTTTTATCGCATGCTAATTTTTGTCTCGACGACTATGTACAAAATCACCAATAGCTGATGAGTCTAACAATATAAAGAAAGTAATAATTTAGTAGTTTATTGCACATGATATGGATGCTTATTAATGTTAGATTTTGTCGAAACCAGTGAAACATGAATGGAGCATGCAAATAAAATAGTCCAGACTTTTTGTGGTGCTAGATGGGCCCCAGCTGCCTTATCTGGCCTCTAAAAACTAAGTGGAAAGATATTGATTATACTGGACGCACTATTTTACGTAGTGTGCGCAGCTAACATCGTTTTTTAATTTCTTTTGAATGCCGGTATTTTTCTACTGAGATGGGATGTACTCAACAACTTAAGCGAAAGGAAAGCTGATTTTAGCTGGGGAAATAGACCCATCGATAAAGTGAATGTATAAAAAAGCCTGAATTTTCAAATGCCCACCAATGGGCAATCTTCACAATGTACACGGTAGTAAAATACTGTCAAGTCTCACGTTAATGAAAAAATGACATCATATTACAGAAAGTGTGCAATGTAAAAATACCGATCCCGAGCATTTGTAAATTCCTTCATAACAGGGATACGAATAGGGCCATGGCATACTTAAAAGGCGCTGATCGTGGCAAGCTGAAGGGCATGCCGGCTTAGTGCAGTTGGGCTCAACCATGCTATTGTTAATTATGTTCGCCTCCTTTAAATTTAAATAAATTTAATTTAAGTAGTACTTTCAATTTGAATCAAAGAAGTAATTAATATTTTCCCCTCCAAAAAAAAAAAAAAAGGAAGGAAAAGGGATTAATACTTTCAGTTATAGGTATTTTTGGTCCTTTATTTTTATTTTTAGTTAAGCTAGTACGGGAGGGATGGGAAATCACTTGTACCCTTTACATTATTACGACTCTCAATTAGAATTCGCATAATTTGGGGATTTCTCTTTGTTCATCACTATAATTCAGCACTTGGAAGTAATCAATTTCGTGTTTGAACTTTGGATTTAATTAGACATTTCAATCTATGTTATAGCACATTGAGCAAACATGGCACATAGAAAGTTTTAGCTTGTCTAGCCCTATAAAGGGATAAATCTCACCTCGAATGAGTATGAGATCAATAACTCAACATAAAAAGGCTTGGTTTACTCTTTCTGAAAAGGTCCAAAATTTTAATATGGTATGAAAACCCGTTAAAAAACAACTTTAAAGTAGAATCCCAAGTTTAATAAGCACTATCTAATTTCCCTTTGGGAAGAGAGAGGGGGGCGGGGTTTAATATGTGGCTGGAGGTGACTTTTTGAATAGAAATAACAGCTGGGTTTCTTGAAATATTATCTATGGAGGAAACTGATTTATCTGTTACCATCGTCAAATTAAATTTATTCACATGGCAAGGTCCTACTCTGAAGTTACATTTGTCTCCTCTTTATTGCGCATTTACATAATTTCACCAATCGCTCGTATGGTGGACTGGACCATGAATTAGTTGGAGCCTGATGCTGTCACAAAAGTAGCAAGTGACCAGCTGCTTCTAACCTTTGAAGTGAATAGTTTATTCATTTGGAGTCTCTTCCAAAATCATTTTCCTTTTAAGGTCTTGATTTGGATGTGAGATAAGATGATCATTTATAAGTTCATATTTCCTTTCCTTGTGTCTAGTTGATGCGAAATTTGTCGCACATTGTACGAAATACATATCATCTTCAGTTTGAACAAAATTCTGGTAATCCAGAATTACCATATTGTGACCCGGTTTGTAAAATCAAGAAATGACAAGTGGAATTATAGGACCGTTGAATACATTACACCTATACGAGTTCTTGATTTACAAGGAGTATCATATCTTTAGTACTCTTGGAGTACAATTATTTTTTTTTTCCTTTTCCTCATCGTTTGCTGTTTATCAACAATGGCTACTTTTCTTATGACTATCATACTCCAATATCAGGGCCGTCAAATTTTGAGCTTAATTTCAATTAGCCTTGTGAAATGCCTCACAAAGTGACTGGGATTTTTTTTTAATTTTTTCTTAAATTTTCTTAAGCTTGCCAAGCAGCTCGCTTGGCTCACCATATATAGCCGACGGTCCAAGCAAATTCTTTCTATTTGGGCTTGCTGTTCGAGCTCGGCAGTGACAAAACAGATTACGAAGTGTATAACTGCAATATGGATCTATCTTGTGCTTCAATATGATCGAGCCTAGAGCTTGAGTTGCTAGGGAATTGAAGTTTCATTCTTTAGTGTCCATTTGGTGAACTAGTCTAATTAATTCGTTAGAAGTCCATCTCTTTTCTCAATGTCTAGCTGACGTACAATTCTTTCGCACTTTTCTTAACAAAAAAAAAATTTGAACCACTGAATTCACCATCGGTCATAGATGATTAGACCCTAGGATAGTAGACAACGCACCGATACTGTAAACAAACGAGTCGAGATCAGGTGTCCCCAAATTGCCATCCCCGTGGCTGTCTCAACGACTAAAATTTCGACACATAGCTCAATTCTTAAAAATGCAAATATCAATTTTAGCACACCAAACAACCCCTTGAAAGCCATATCACTACCACCCAAACCGCCAAAGGTCCACCCACCGACTGTTCCAAAGACCAACTTCATCACCGTCTAATTTGTAAGACGTGTTTGGGGGACATATAAAAAATTGCTGATATGTAAAAATTTAAATGAGTTGTTAAATGTTTATTGGAGGGACGGCCAGCGAGACAACAATTCGAGACAACGGATCTCGATCCATAAACAAACTATCTTCATGCCACTGAGTCTTATAATAATGTGTATTTATTAAGTGGTCGATTTTCAAAATTCTTCTAGAATATTCAACGAAATTCGAGCCGTACATTAATCTCTTTTCTTGTTGCTCAATTTCATCCACTCATCATACTCAAAAGGTAAACAGTATAAGCAAAAGTTTCACCAAGCATTGAAGCCCCACACCCCGATGCTCCTCCTGTCATCTTGCTTGCCATTACCAGTCCATGCATAGCTTTTGGAATATCATGAAGATCATGCATATGTTCAGTCATAAAACCAAAGGGAACTTCCCCATATTAGGCATACCAAAGTTGTCCCAACTAATTGGGCCGAAAATTCAAAGTGCTCGCTACATTCTCTTGAATAACTTTTTGAAGCCATGGCAAGGATTGAAATCAGCAGCAGGAATTATCTACCAATATCTGTGGGGGTGGGGAATTGATGTCTAATGATGCACTCCTCTTTTGGTGCACTGAGTTGAGATTTTGTGGTCAGTTATTGAGTTTCCAGTTTGTGCGTTTTAGTTGGTTGTGGAAAGTGGGAACAATGGCATGCATCATTACATTGTATTTCTTGCAAGAATATGAACTTGTTTATCCAAGAAAAGAATGATTCCACAACTTTTCTTTCACTTTTCATTGCCTTTTTGGATAGTAGAAGAATGCCATGTTCATACACTTGGTTTGATCCATATGCAAGGCAGTTTAATTAAGGTGATTAGCAGGAGATTATTTTTAGATTAATCTTGTTGAAATGTGCATTATTATATGTTGTTCGTCGATACATTTGAGCCACTGGATCTTGCTTGTAGCTCTATGATTTTCTTGCTCTGGGTGACATGGGAAGATCAACTAGATCGGAAGAGCGTCCAAAATACTGTAAACCACAAGCAGAAGCGTCATAGACAGAAGATGAATTCACAAATGAGGATTGAATTGAACTAGAAATCCATTCCATTTCATTATTTAAGCATTATTATCACACAGCTTTTTCTTTTCTTTTTTTTTAAAAAAGGGCATTATCTCATAGCTATGTGTTTTATTTTCTCTCGATTAACCGATTTATTCATGATTTCTAGATTAATAAATATATATACACACAATAGTATTCGCACCCGTCCGTTACACGGGTAGATACACTGATAAAATTTTATCGTTCGAAAGTATAATTCTAAAGAGTATCATGTATATGTGTGGTATTCTTGAAAAACATGGACATTTTACCAAAACCAAAATGACTATATCCAGTATTTGTTAACACAGGATGAATCAATACAACAAAAAAATCGATTACTAACCAATATAATAATATAAATAATCCAGTCAATAAAGAATATAATATAAAATGAAATTTTAGGTGTCCACCATTGCTTTCCGTCTTATGTGCTTGATAAATTAAATGATATAATGAAACCTGAGAAAGATAAATATTGTGGAAAACAAACAATTTTCAAAAACAATAATATAATATGATATAAACTTGCTTGACTATGATTAGCATATATAAACTAATAAATATATAAGATAGTATGAACTACGCATTTATGTATTACTGCAGTAATATTTATAGTGTCTATAACACTCTTTTATAGTTATTCTACAATAGATGATTGCGTACTTATAATAGTTTTCATCAAAACTGTTGAACAATGCTCATTCAAAAATCTAAACCCATCATCCCACATCATAACATCGAGGAATTGATTTCTTGACATCTAATCAATTGAGTATCATCTACAAAAGGTAGCAACTAATATATCATTATGACAAGAAAAAATCAACTATAAAAAGAGAGATAATAAATTATAGATCCAACTAAATGTTCACCATAAAAGTGGAAAGATCAATAAACGGAGTATAAAGATAAGATATTACCAAATAATAAAATTGCTAAGTAGTGGAAAAATAATATACCACTGTTATACTTTCTATTTCCATCTTCACCTATATCCTTCTATCACAAAGAGTAGCATGACTTTATTAAATAAAATCAGCACCACAAAAATAAATAAATAACTAAATAAATAAATGATTTTTAATCACATGAGTGAATAATATCCAATACTAATATATCACATATTTTTTTAAATAACTAATATATCATATTTAATTGCCTTTTACTAAATGATATATATATATATAATAAGAGAAATGTGGCTTTTCCTACTCTTTTTCTGGCTCTCTAAGGTTTCTGGCTCTATAAGGTTTCTAGTTCTATAAAATTTTCCGTGATATCATTTAATTTTTTTGTATTTTTATTTTTATATTTTTTTGAGATTGTTATACTAATTTTTTAAATAATATTCACTTTTTCCTTTATAACCCATATTCGATCCCTAATTCACAGTGGTTTCTTTAGTCAAGTTTTTTGAATTAGGGATCTGCCACTTATCAAATTGAACACGAAATTAATGGAGAGTTCTAATTCAAAAAATGCACATAGTAATTTTTATTATTCGAAAACCCAAGTATAGCATGTCCCTAAACTAATAAATTTCTAAAAATTTGTAACATTAATTGTAAATTTTAATTTTTAATAATTTTTAAGAAATTTTTATGTAATTATTGTAGTGCAATAATCAATTGATTTTTTTAAAAATTATAGTACTCTAATTTGTCGATTCTATAATTAAATAGAAACTTTTTGATAATTTAAGTGTTACCGTATTCAGAGTTGGATTATCTATTTGAGAGATAGACCGAATATTGATACGGTTGCATTATAATAGTTGTTCAACAATTTTTATTAAATATTTTATTTTTATTGAATCACTTCAATAAATTTTTATTTATATATATATAATTAACTGGTGCTGTAATTCAAATAAGTGCGACGACAGTTATATTTCTCACATTCTATACAGGAGGTCCTGGATTAAAAAACACCCGCATCACCCCTCCTCTATACCCGCTATATCAAAAAAAAAGAAGAATTAACTAGTACAAAAAGTGTTACTGACAAATAAATTCAAATATAATAGAATGATTATAAAAACTTATGTTTCATAATATTAATATGATTCAGCTGGCTGTAAATATGATTCAACTGGCTGTATTAATAATTTGTATTAAATTTTTGTATAAAAATTAATTGACATTTATTATTAAAGTAATTATAGGGAAAAAAATTTATTTGATATGAATAACTAATTTTAGTTCCCCTCCCCCCCCTATATGCACTGTATGAAAAAAATTAACTGGTGCAAAAAGTATTATCGATAAAATCTAAATATGATAGAATAGTTATAAAAATTAACATATGACTCAACTGGCTGTATTAATAATTTATTAAATTTTTGTAAAAAAATTTATTGACATTTGCTATTAGAGTAATTCTAAGTAGACATGTTTATCTGATATAAATAACTGATATTTTTTAGTTGGTAAATATGAATTGGTTGTTTATATGCAAGTGGCGAATTTGAAGTCCACGGTCATCAAATACATGATTGACAGTAAAGCATGTCATTGTTTCATGCCAGATAAATATGTCTATCTAAAATTACTATTGTTATTATTACTTTTAGATCCTGTGCAATGTAGGGTGAGAATTCGAGTTATAATAATTAACCAAAAAGCATATAGCAATGTTTGCATAAAAAAAAACATACAGCAATAAAAAAAATTAGCGCTTCTAAAAAATCTAAAATTTAACAAATAATTCACACAATAGATATGTGAATAGCATAGTAATTTATATTAAAATGAACCAGAAAATAACTACATATAGGTTCTAATGCAATGAAGTGCATCAACGAAATAAGTAGATAACAAATTCTATTAAGATAACAATAATAATCACATATAAATAACATAACTAGCACATCTATATTCATAAACATTCCAAATGAAAATTATAATAAAAAGAATATTAGAAGTAATTCATTATTATCAGTGAAGAAAGCAACCAATAATATTCCAAAATATTAGAAAACTAAAGTCTTTCATTTGACTGAAACATGGAAAATAATAGACTAATCGATTTGTCAACAAAGACGAACTCTATACTCACATTCGAATCATTACAAGCTGACGACATCACCTTGGCTCCACAGCAGCCTTTCAATCTCTAATACATTCTCTTCATGTCAATGTTTTTAGAACTCAGCTTGCACCATTTTTCAAAGAGTGGATATTGTATGGGAGAAAAATAAGTGAATTAAAAGACGACGGAAACTAAAAACATATGAAAATACATCATACCCAAAATACTGAAGGCCATGAAATTAAAATCCCAATAACTAGTTAAGGCTAAAAAGAAAGAACTAATAATAATTAGAAAAAAGATGCGGACAAAACATTCTTTGAAAAATAAGGGAAGGAGCGATGTAATTTTGAAGCCAATCAAAAAATAGAGAGAAGAAATTTTTGAGGCCAATCGCCATAAGGATTATAAAAAATTAAGAAAAACTAATTTTAGCGAATCAAAACTAAAATTAGATTGAATAAAAAGTAATAAGAGAAATGCAGTAATTTTGGAATCTTAATTAACATTATTTAAAGACAAGAAAAAACAAATTTCCGAAATTATTTAGCATTTTCCATATTACATAATTTACAAGAAGAATAATGGAAATATTGTTGGAAAGAAATGGAACCCTACTTTCCGGCCGTGTAAATGGAAAAAATGCGGTTATAGGAATAAATAAATAACTAATTAATGAATTATTGCTGTAATAATGCATGAGTAATTGTTTGAAAGTTGCCAAACTAAAAAAACGTGTTTTCAAGTAAAAAAACGCATTAAAAAAAAAAGATAAATGGTAGTGTAATAAGTGACTCACGCATGATGTCCACAAATCGTTTAGGTGGGAAAACAGTTTTTGACTGCTTTTGAATTAGAGAGAGGTGTGTGTATATATATATATATCACTACTAGAAAAATAGCTACTACCGATGAAATCATGGGGCCCTACATTCGTTGGCCTTGAGGCACAGGCCTCACTCGTCTCATTGGGGGGGGGGGGGGGGGGCCATTTAA
>CAVNYN010232916.1:27913-43875 GCA_963692815.1 Nyctanthes arbor-tristis
CCCCCCCCCCCCCCCCCCCCCCCCCCCCCCCCCCCCCCCCCCCCCCCCCCCCCCCCCCCCGCTATTTCTATAGGGCCGGCTGATAAATTTACAGAATTATTGTTGATGAACTAAGATAATGATCATTAAAGTGAAGCAAATGCACGTAAGTAAATGCAATTGTACATAACATGGCATCAATTATTAATTACCAATTTAGTATATCATAAACAATCTTAAGTAGCTAAATGCTGCTATGTGATAATACAGGTTATGCAACTTATAAACAAAACATGTTTAGATGAACTTACATAAGCATTTTTAGACCTTGTATCTACAAAGTTCCCGTCATTTGTCTTGTGCACATGGAGAAAAAGTTCTACCCCCATTGGTAATACTTCATTATGATTATATGCCTGCATATTTTAAGAAAGTTTATATCATGTAAAAATTGTTATGCTTCTACAGTTATGACAAAAATCATTGTACATTACTAAAAGATTATTACCCAACGATCCTCAAGAACTGCATATGAGACTAAGCCACATGTATGCTTGGATATTTCCCTAGTTGTTGAAGATCTACGATTTTTAAAATTAGTCACTGATTTTTTTCATCATTTTTCAGTGCTAAATATATTGCAACAAGTATGTCAATCGTGCTCGAGCAACTAATGAGGCTTAAATGTTTACACTTTTGCCAATCCATTTCACAAAATGCTTTCTCTACCTGTAAACTCTTCGAGAAAGTGTTATCGAAGCAATGGTAGTAATGATCTTCCAACGTCTCAATCCTAGTTCATGTGTTGCATGTTGTCTTATCTTCTAAGTTATTTGCTACCTTTCTTCCATGTACTTCAAGGGCAAGTACCTTCGTCCCAACTTTTTTTCGAACACTCTATGAAGTTATCAACGTGCTTGCTTTATTTAAGGCTCGGAAAGCGACTTCTACCTGATTTTGATCCAAATCCAAGAAAAATTTAATAGTGTGCTTAGTAGCCTCCTTATAGTCTTCATTTTGGCTAATTTCTTCAACCCATTGCATTAGATATATGGAACTATGTCGATGTTGTTTCCCATAGCTGAATCAACGGGCCTCCAATTTGATGATATTAGCGCGGACGATGTTGCAGCTAAACTAATTGAATTGTATGATTTGTATTCAGGCAACACATATGATGACATGCAGATTTCAGAACTAATTGACTATAAAAATCAATTCACACAGCGAGTCGAGTGGTGCATCATAAGCCCAATATACTGGTGGAATGGTCACAAAGTGAGGTACCCAGTTTTATCCCGCATTGCACATGACATATTACCCTGCCTACCTCAATGCATGGCATAAACAATGAGCTTTGGAGGATGGCCACAGATCACGTCTAACATCTGTCCCGACCGCAAATGGAAAGAGGCAATGAATTAGTACGTGTACAGCAGCACATTTGTATCCAACAATGGTTAGAGGGACCAACTCAACTACTTATGTGTTATGAATACTAGAATTGCAACTGTCGTTTTAGTGATTGAGGTTCTTTGTCTGTTCTTGTTTCCGTTCCTTTTTTTTTTTTTAAACATAATTTGCACTATTTCCTTACATGTTTTCTTTGTCTTGTGAAGATGTCGTGGGTGGTGTTTGTACTCATGTACTTAATAAAATTAGATTTCATTTTAACTTATCTTTTATCTTGGGTTATTCACTATACACTCCTTCATATATATTTATATATATAGTAATTCTGCAAAATTATATAAATTATGGGCTGAATTTAAAATTTTACATGCACAGACATATAACCAGGCGAACGAAAAAGTTAAATATCTTAAGTTTTGTATGCATAAACAAGCATGAAAGAGGAAGTAAATTGCATATCTTTGGAGGTTTTATAATTATCAAGATGTTACCGAAGGAAAAAGTAAAACCCGTCAGAAATTACTTACGATACCTCAATGCCGTCGGCAATCACCGACGGGGTAATAAAAAACTGTCATTGATCACCGACCAGGGCGGAACTAGAAAGAGTTTAGCTAGGGTGCTAACAAAAATTTATACCACTATAATTTCAAAGTACGAGTAACTCAAATAGGAGTAGGAATATTGTGTCAAGGTAACTTTAAACTTGGAGTAGGAATATCCTAGGAGTAAACATGACTTTAAACTTCAAGTAGGAGTGTCGTCGTTGGAGTAAACATAGGTAATGACTAATGTGTATGAGGAGTTGTTGAATTAGACTTTATTTAAAAAAAAAAAAAAGAATAGTCTAGTATTGAGTGTGGATGAAGGTAAAGAATATGAACTCAATTTATTAAGACAATCTCAATAATTAATTAATGAACTAAATATGAGACCACTGTAAAAAATAAAGGAAATAACTAGTACTAATACCAGTATAATGGTATGAACTACAGTATAAAAAAATGAATTACTCATCCGTGGCGAAAGGTGGTAGGATTGAAGTCGCATCGAAGTCGAAGCATCACTCCTCTTGGTATTAATCACTTTTTAAAATGAGTTTTTTAATAACTCCCAAGCAAAATAAGGGCCACCCAACTGCACTTTCCAAGATATTAAATATGACTTTTACACTCTAATGCAACTTTTTTTTAATGCTTCCTATCATCTTCTTTTATGTGCTCTCTGTATTGTACATGGCTAAATCCTAAACTTCTATTCTTCAAGAAAATTTCTTTCTGGACTCTTCCGATCTCTTCCACCCTAGTTCCGCCCTTGATCATCGACGATTTTCTCGACCCGTTGGTAATTACTGATAGGGGCACTCCAGTCATCAGAACTCACCGAAGGCCTCTTAACTCCTCGGTGACTCCTGACGACTCGAGAGACTGTCGGAAATCACTGACGACATGAAATACCATATGTGATTTTCGACGGTTGTACTTTTGGTCAATATTCACCAACGGATTTCTTAAGACTATTGGTCATTATCGACAGCATCTACAGACATATAAATGAAATTTAGAAGGTGTTTGATTTAGATTTTTGAGAATTAATTTGATAAATAAGTGACGTGTATTTAAAAAAAAAAAATACTCTTACGTGGGGTAGTCAATTTTAATATTATTATTATATATATATTTTTTTTTTTTTTGAAACAAGGACACTTATATATTGCCAATACTCGAAAGAAAGAATAGGTACAATACGGTGTGGAATAGAATCAAACCAGTAGCATACCACTGTTGAGGAAATTGCCATTGAGGCTAGAAAATGAGCAACACTATTTGATGCTCTGGGAATAAAGCGACATATATCACAACAAATTGAGGACATGATAAGAGAATCTAGATCCCTAAGAATAGGAACAAGTGCCGCAGGACGTCCCTTTTGTCGAAGCCCCTCCACTACTCTCAACGCGTCCACTTTAAAGTTTTGATCTACGCAGAGTTGCATGCCATATTGTAATGAATAAGCTTCCGCAATCTCAACTGTGTATGGGGACGGAATAGTAACCGCATAAGCCCCGATCACCACCCCTCCGCTATCCCAAATCACCCCACCAGTCCCCCTTTTACGCCTGCATCACATGCCATCCGTAACCGAAACCCCAGTCCGTGCCACCCCTTCCCGGCAGTAAATCACTCCACATCCTCCCACACTTTCCACTTCAAACTCCATAATTGAAAGTTCCTTAAAGATTCCGACACCGCCACACTCATCTCATCAAAGTGGCTACTAATCCCACGGTGAGAGGTATTATTATGCTCCGTCCATATCGCCCAAAGAAGCATAAAGCTCCATTCTTGCTCTGACCGTGACTTCTCTTCAAGAATTGCATGAAACACCTCTTTGAAATCCCGTCCCGAGAGTTGAACAAAGAAATCCCACCACACTGCTTGTTTCCAAACCGATTTCACATAGGCAGAAAATGAAAACATGCCAATTCATTATTATTATTATTATTATTATTATTATTTTGAAACGACATGCCAATTCATTTTTTTAGTGTTGGTAATATATCATTTTTTTAATTATGAGCAATTAGAACATACACGTGTATTATATAAGATATGAATTATATGTGCAATGTATTTTGAAAAAAAAAAAGATAAAAGCAGTAATCAAAATATATAAATGAATGGTGAATAAAATTATAAAGAGACAATTAAATACTGAGACGATACTGTGATAGCAACCAACCTTTTATGGTTAAAAAGAAAAGGGTGAATTAAGCATTGAGTGATCGGTCCAGCTATGGAAACACCTAATGTTGTGCAGTCACATGGCAGTTTGAGCTCTATAAGGGGAGATGTGAGGTTTTCACAGAAAATCACATTGAGTGATGGTTGAAATGATTGCGAGTGAATTTAAGAAGGCTGAAGACTTCTGTAACGGTTACTATTTTTTTCTTTTTGATTTCTATAGTTTCTTTTTTTTTTTAAATACAGATTTTTTATTTTTATAGTATCTAATTTACTATTATCAATTTCCCGTCCAAATAATAATAATACTAATAATAATAAGAGAAGTTTTCTGGAGTTGTAATTTCCCGCATATCGTTTGGCGTTGTATAAATTTTTTTTACTTTTTTTATTTCTTCTCTATTTTTTGTAATTTAGATAATTAAGAATCAGAATTTTATATTTACTAGACTCTATAACTCATTAAGGGTTTAGATAATTAAAAATTCCTTTCAATAATTAAGAGTTTTATATTACTCGACTTTATATATTATTAAGAATTTAGATAATTAAGAATCTTTTTCAAGAATTAGGAGTTTTATTCTTATTGTAATTTCTCATTATTTATAATTAACTTAAATATTAAAATAGATTTCATGATTTTTATAAAAACTTTCTTCCTCTATAACTCTATATTTACTGGACTGTATATATCTGCCTTTTATCATTTATTCTAATTCTATTTCTCATTACTTATAATTTAAAAATAAATATCTAAATAACTTTTCGAATTTATCAATCAATTTTACGTTTATATTACTTGTGCACTTAACTTTTGTTTTTTTAATTTCTTCCCTACTTTTGTAATTTGGATAATTAAGAATCTATTTCACACTTACTTTTTATATTTATTTTATTATTATACATTGTTTGGATAATTGTATGTATGGTATTAAATCAAAACTAAGGGTGACTGTTAAATCAACTGTATATTACTTTTATTGTATTTAATCTATGTCTGATTGAGACTAAGTATATGTTAATATTGAATTACTCTTATTGTTATTGTTCTTCCCGTGCAACGCATGGACGAGAATTCTAGTAATAATAATAAAAAAAATAAAGTAAACAAGATAACATATGTGTATGTATGCATAAATATTCGTTCAAACACAATCATCTAAAAAAATTTCGTTTAAATACAACATTTACAACACATATAAAAGAAGGGTAAATATCACCATTAGTCCTCAACGTTTAAGCTTTTACACAGTATTGTCTCTATTCTTTTTTTCTTGCCTCATAAGTCCCCAATCTTTTATACAACAGACGAGTTTCATCTTTCTGTCAATTTTCCATCCACTTTTCCGTTTAATGCATATAAAATAATAATTCTACCCTTACATTCTCAAACAATCAAGGGATCAAGTATGAAAATTACCTTAAATACTAGGTGTGTCACGTGCTTTGCACGTGTTTTTTGTTATAATTTTATAAATATTAATTAAAGATAATATGTAATAAAATGAACAATGAATAAATATTAATTAAATTAATAGAATTGATAGTCATGATCTCGTGTCAGATTATGTTATCAGATACTTATGTAGCGAAAGATTATTGAGAATGTATCGATATCAAGTTGATGCGTAAATACTTTTGTCATGGGAAACTCAAAACCAACAGATGAATGTAATGTCACCTTCTTTGATTTTAACTAAACATCAAATTCTCTATATTTTGTGTTATATGTAGATTTTTTTTGGTTTAATTTGAATAAAACTTTATTGAACTTATTGTTTAATTAATACTATCTATGTCCAAAAAATATAGTCCAATTTCTTTTTTAAAAAGTATTTGAAATATTAGTTCTCTTATATACTCTATTTAATGTGTTTAGTTATAAAAAATAGAATTATTAAAGCAGCATAATTAATAAATGAAAATATATAATAGAGAAATGATGTTAACATTTACTTTTTCAATACTATTAAATAAATTTTTTTTAGTCTATGTGAAAAAAGAAATAGAACTACCTTTTCGAGGCAGAGATATTAGAACTTAGTTGAATTCACATAAACACAAGTGAATTAAATTAATTATTAAAATGCCAAAATGTAATGGCATTTAATTTAATCTAATTTAATTGAATTCACTTATCAAATTTAGGAAAATGCTTATTTCCCTGACTTATTTACTTGTTGGGTGGCTCGGTGTGTATAAACATGACGTTTTTACCCATAAAATGTCCAACCTTGTTTTGAAATTGTAATGACAAAAAAAAATAAATAAATAAATACACACACAGTCATCCAATAAGTAAGTAGACAAAGTAAAATAGCACATTTCTAAAATTTAGTGTTTATTATATTCAATTTGATAGGAGAATAAACTCAAATTGAAATTGGTCACGTTAGATCAGGTTATAAATCATACAGCATTCCGCCTCGTCATTAAATTAGTCTCATAAGTAACATATCGAAAGTTTTATATCAAAATTCCTATAAATATTACATTTGGGCTTGAATGAACTAATTCAAAAATATTAGGATCTTTAGAAAAAAGTGTAAAGAAAAATTTTACTAAATCTTTGTAACAATTTTATGAGCAATATGTTTATAATTTAATTTCAGTTGTTAATTCTTATTAAAGTAGACGTTGAATCTTTAATTTGACACCCTTATTGCATATTTTTCGACTTCAAAATAATATTATAATTATTAAAAAATGAAAATAAGCAAAAACTTAAGCATTAAAACAAATATTGTGACATTTTGTTTCTGACAGCCCTTTCAAATCAAAATGTTTTTTATGTAGCGAAACGGTCAATTCTAACAGGATTATTAGTCATTCATTGGATTAATCTCTCTTTCATGGAGTTTTTCCCTTATATTCATATAGTTCTGTATGAAACAAAACAAAAAGACACCAAAAGAGGGGAAAAAAGAAAAGGAAAAGAAGGATGAAAGCATGAATAGTGAAAAGAAAGTGGCTTTTTCTTTTCGAAAGTACAATTATAGTCTGCATCATAGTCTTACAAGTGTATATAAATATATATCCAATGTACAGAAATCAATAATACAAACCTTCTACAAAAAATCAGACTCCTAGTCAGAAGACTACAAACTACATATAAAATGTAGGCAAACCCCCCATATGAGAATAATCGAACTTAGTACTTCTACGTCATAAGGTTTCAATTTTAATCCCCTAATCAAATGAGCTAAGACCTCATTGGCAGAAAGTGGCTCTTTTAATAATGTAAATAAATATAAATTATACAAGAAAATGAACTCAAATTAAAAATTATAACAAAACACATACCATAACTCTTTTTTAAAATAATCTGAACACATCAATGGTTAATTAATTCATAATATGGCTAAATAAAATATTATCATTTTCCTTTTACTGATACATGTTCCTATTACATTGTGTTACATTGGTTCCATAAAGATCTAATTGTTAATTTTAAATTAAAAGTTCCTTATATAGATTGCCAAAATGTTCATATAGATATTACAATAGAACTCAAATGAACTAATTTAAAAGTATTGAGATATTGAGAAAAATTAAAAAGAATAAAGCAAACCTTAGTTTTACGAATGATATATTTATAATTTACTCTCATTTGTTAACTTGTATTAAAGTATGAGTTGATATATTTAATTTCACATCAATATTGCATATTTTTCGATTTCAAAATAATATCATAATTATCAAAAGAATAAAAATAAGTGGAAATTCCTTAAATCATAAACAAACAAACAAGCTAAAAACCAAAAAAAAAAAAAAAAAAAAGGAATAAGCCGACCAAAGTGTGAACACTCTTTTATATATGTAGGAAAACAAATAATATTGAAAATGAAAAAAAATAAATATTAATTTGTTATTATGTATGCGCATGCACGTTTGTCATATATCAATTAATTTGTTAATTTAGACTATGTTACCAATTATTTTACTTTTGAGGTAATTAATATAAATTTTATATGTTATAATATTTATAACGCTTTTGGTAAGTAGCCCTCACATTTTTCAGACCTCAGAATGTTATAAATATTGTAACATATAAAATTTATGTATCAATCATTTTAGAAATAAAATAAAAGGTAACATAGTCAGAATTAACAAATTAATTGATATATGACATTTTCAAAGAGTAAAGTTGTAATTTATCATCATCACCATATCTCACTATTAGGAAAATATATTCACAACACATATATATTTAATAATTATACCATAATTTTATTAACTCGAAAATACATAATCTTCGTTTTTTATTTAATTATGTAAGTTTTTTATCACATTTTTTTCTTGAATCTTTGATTTAAGTATTGCCTCATGTTCATTATAATATGATAGACAGATATAAGTATTTCTATCATATTTTTTATTTGAAGTATTTAAAAATAAATATTAATTTTGTCAGGCTTTCTCTCGTAGGAAATGAATCCATGGTGAAAGGCAATCAGAGGACAAAAAGATACTCAGGTGAGTGGACGAGGTAGGATAGAATTTTTTTTTTTTTAAAGAAGGGCCAGGTATGATAGAATTAATATTTATTTTTATATTTATTTCGTTTTCAATAATATTATTTATATATTTTTTCCTATTTTCAATTTATTTTTTATATATAGGGTAATTTTCACCTTTAGTCACCAACCTTTTGAGAATATATGGGTAAAACCGTCATTCTATAGGGTCTACCAGAAAAACGGATGGAAATTTGACGAAAGAAAGAAACTTGACTATTATATAAAAGCTTGAGGACCCACGAGGCAAGAAGAAAAAAATGTGACAATATTGTAAAAAAGTTGAAATATTGGGCACTAATGGTGATGATTACCCACAAAAGAAATGTTTAAACACATCAAACACGCTTGTCACAATATTTACATGCATAGCCTCGACCTTTTTTTCACTTATTACGCTTTTTAGAATTGAATATTATTATAGATTGATATGAAAAGTTTTTCTCCCATACAAATACAAAATTTAATATATTGCGATTTTGTTCATTTGCTCTTTAAGAGAATTATTTGACATTTTCTTGTTTCCAAACTTTGTAGTTAGTTTTCAAAGTATTCAAATTATTGGTGACTTTTTTTTTCTTTTGATAGAAATAACAGCGCGCACACATGATACAAAGATACTATACATCATTTAACAAAATCATGATAATTTTGGTAACTTAATGTATTAACTATCTGAAATATCATAATAATCTAGATTACACGAATCTTGATAAGAGACCAAGCGATTTAAACGATCTAGGCTGGTCGTATAAATTTGTTTGTTTTGAAGCAGGCCCACCACACTCTTTCTCGCTGCAACATTTTCAAATATTGTTTTTATTTATTTTTTATAAATTTCCCTGAGTTTGTGTGTTTTCAGCGCATATAGATATAAAAGGAAATTAATTTGCGGTATCTTTGTGCTATAGTTTTTCCGCAAAAAATATGTTAATAAGGTCTTTTTTGTTATTTTATTTCCTATTGCAGCAACTCGTGTGATATTCTGAATTTTTCAAATTTTTTTTAAAATGTATTCTCATTTACTTCATCCATCCAATTTTGGAAATAAGATTCATTATTCAATTTAATAACTAATAAATATTTATCATCATTTAATTGTTTAAATTATAGATAAATTTGATTATGCAATGATAGATAAATATTCATATGAATAAAAAACTTATATTGATAATCCGTATTCGTTGAATCATAATAAAACAAATAGAAATCTATATATTAATTAAATGAAAGGAGTTGTGGTATAATTTTACTACAGTTTTCCAGCTATTTTTCCTAGAATTAGGGATAATTTCGTATTTTTGTTTTCAAATTTGGTAATCGGTGCGGTAAATACTTTTTATATCTATTTTTTTAATAATTTTCGATTTGAGTTATCTTTAAAATTTTTGAGTTATCTTATCTTTATAATTCTATCTTATCTTCATAATTCTATATTATCTTCATAATTATACCTTCAATTATCTTATATTTATTTTCTGAAATCTTATTTTCATTCTTACGAAAATTCAGCCATCAAGAGGAGATTTTTTTAAGGTTTTAAAAGTTGATTAAAAGATCATCATACTACATGGGTCTAACGCACACAAACAAAGTTAATATAGTTGTTGATTTTATGAATTTCTTATTTATATCATATGAAAAAATTAAAATAAAATATAACTATGCTTAAAATATATATATATATATATAATTATTAATAATTAAAAATTTAAAAAGTAAAATTAAAAAGAAAGAACTATCCGTCTATATAATATTCTTCTTAAACAAATATATTATACATACTACGATATCAAGTTTTTCAATTTTTTTTAATATGTGCGGGCATATAATTTCTCAAATCAATATAAAATGTTATATTATTTTGAATTATTCTTCCCGTGCATCGCACGGGTGAAGAAACTAGATAATATGAACGATAAACTTAGTTGATAACACATGTTGATTGAATAATAAGTTTCTTTTTCGAACTTTTTTTTTTATGAATTGTCTTAATTAAATTGAATATTTAATTAATTAAACATATATATATCTTTAGTTTATGTTAATTGAAAATTATACCTGTGATTTTCTCTTAGGGCTTGTTTGGTTTATTTTATTTTTATAATTTATAAACTCACCTACCATGATTTGACTATTGATTTGACAACTACTTAATAATCACCACACATTTCAAACTTCTCCACCGCTCATTTCCACTCATTATAAATTTCCTTTATAAATTGATTTTATAAATCTAACCAAACGGGTCCTAAATTTTTCCTACTATAAATATTAATAATTGCGACTACTTTTCCTTGAAAATACACATATATATGACTAATTTATGTATCATTAATTTATATAATTTTCTTACTATCTGGCTTTATTGGTTACAAATAAAAAAATATTTTCAGAATACGTTGCATCGCCCAAAGCTAACAACTATTTCGTATTATGTGATTTATCTAAATTAGTGCCAAAATAAAATGATATTTATTTGTGTTAACAATAACAACATGAATAAATTTTGCTGTAAATTATAGTTATCTTAACATGATAAGTATTTAGTTAATGTTAAAAATTAATTATTCCTTTTTTGGTAACATAATCTTACAAAATTTCAACATATCCAAAAAAAAAAAAATAATAACAAACTTATAAAATTTCATAGTATTTATTTTTTAAAAATAATATGAGAAAATCTAGTTAATTAAAAAGGGATTGTAGTTGATATTACAAGCGTCTTGGCCAATAAATATGTTTTTTCGTTATGGTACTATAAAATCCAGTGTGTAAATTATATTGGCAAAATACATCATATATATATATATATATTCCCTTTGCATTATCCCTTTTTTTTTTGCCCTTTTTACGTGGACGTGTCTTTCGAAATCTAAACAAGACACTTGAATTACTATGATGGCCATTTATTATTTTTTTGTGCATGTAGTTATTAGCCAGCAGAAAAATATGTATAAATCCTCACTCAGCAATTTATTTGTACATATAGGACTTGAAGTTGGAAGATTTGTGAACTACAAAGTAGAAAATGATGTACCGAAGTGTAAAGTACCAAAAAGCTTAAGAAAAATAGAAAGATTTTCTTTAGAAGCTATGTTCTAAAAAGAGTGAATAAGTGCATGTCTAGATCTAGGTATATGTAGGTTCGAGATTTGTAATTTGTACCCCACACCTTACGTTTTTTCACGTCTCGACTATGCCCACTCTCAATGAGTGGTCACAACAGTTAAAGCATCATAGTTTTTAAACATGGTATAGAAGGGACCTATATGCAATGCAATCAATAGTGTGGGAACCCTCATGAGAATGAATGCTCGAGATCTGTGTGGTACATGTGAGTCTTAACGTGTTATGATTTGTTTAACTTGAAAAAATGGAAATAGTTTAGCGGTGCGGACTAATTGTGGTATCTTATGAAGTCTTAAGGACCCGAATGTAATTTCGAGTAATCAAATGCTGCCCGGTTTCTAGTTTTCAACTTTCTATGCCATTTGCAGTTATGCGCTGTTAGGTGCGGTTGCCTCGTACAATTATTCTTGAAACAGAAAAAGGAACTGAAAATGGAAGGACAGCCGGAGCAGCAGCCGAGTGAGTTCAAGCTACTCACCGCCTACCCCGCTGCGGATGGTGCCTCTGCCGATGTTGTATCTGTGGATGACGGTGGAGAAGAGCGGGAGAATAGTTGTGGTCATGGTGGCGACGGAGGGAACGGAAGGATTCGGGGGCCCTGGTCACCGGAGGAGGATGCGATTTTAAGTCGGCTTGTGAATAAGTTTGGGGCGAGGAATTGGAGCTTGATCGCCAGGGGAATACCGGGTCGGTCTGGGAAGTCGTGCCGCCTCCGCTGGTGTAATCAACTGGACCCCTGCGTCAAGCGCAAACCTTTTACTGGTAATAAACATGTAATCCAATGCTGTTTATATATAGTTCAAGTCCATTTTTTTGTGTGTGAATTGTCACTTATCGTTGGGAGTTGAAGCGTTTTATGATTTTTGGATTATTTCTGTGCAATTGGTGAGTTTGTTGATTCAATATTGGAATCATTTAGTCAAGCATTTTTTGTTCAGTTGGTTACTATGTTTTTTGGTATATTAAGGTTGATGATTCTTTTGAGATCTGACGTTAAGAATACAAAAAATTCTTGCCTGTAAAAGTTTGCATCTCTTGTTGAATAGAGATATGACTTATGCTTTAAATGTGATTTAAGGGACATTTAAGATTTATATTCTGCTTTGTCATTAGTTTATTACTGCTCTTGGTGTTTGTTTATGGTAAATGTACGTACTCGATGTTGGTGTTATGGTGGGGGAGCCTCTGATGATTACATTCTAGCTGTCTTTTTACTTCATACTGATTTTGGAAGTGGCGATTTGACTAGAAATCATTCCATTCTGTACAGTATTTGAGCACAAAATTTGATCGTCTGTTGCCACTCTTGGTGCTTGTTAAGGGGATTAGGAGTCACCTGCTCTTCTCTGAAGTTTACAATTAATTGTAATATAGAACTCAAATCTCGGCTTTCTGTCTGTGTACTTGGCTTATTCTTAGGTGAGTACAGGCATCCTAGATCAACATTTAGGGGGAAAATTGTGAACTTGAAAAAGTTGGCTTCCTTGTTACAAGATCAAATCTTTTTCTAGGATCAGATGAATGCATTTAAACCTAAATAAATTCATGCACAACTATACAGTTCTATAAGCTTTTCTCTGAGGTTTCTTCAATTAGTTATTTCTAAAATTAAGCACCGTTGCCAACATCTTGGTTTCCTTTTGATTGAGGACCAGTTCAAGATTTTGCTGTTGAAATGACATTCTTAGTTACTTAGTAACCTTGACACAATTTAAAGATCTCCATTTGATTTCTTGCAAAAAGAGGTTTGTAAACTTATGAAAGACCTGGCCGAAAATAGATAAGCTTAAGCACTTTTTGTCCGTAGATTAAAATTTACTAAAAAGCTGGTCAACATGTCAAACATCATTTCGAACTGCAGATTCTCCATAAGCAAAATATTCTTTATATATTTCTATAATCTCTTTCGAGTACTCCACTACACATTCTCCCAAGAAATCACTTTTTGAAAGAGCTATAAAGAACAAGCTCTAAAATTGAAAATACCTATCAACAAGTAGAATCCGCTGTTGTTTTTGGTAAACTTGTTTAAGTAGAGTCCGCTGTTGCTTTTAGATCGGAACTTGTTTAAGTACAACTTAAGCAGACTACTGGATTTAGTTAGATTTCAGTTACTGGTAAAAATTTGGCTGCTGTTCTCTATTCTTTTTTCCTCTGTTGCTGTAGAAGTTTGGTTCGATCTTATAACAGTTCATAGACCAGTGGAGCTTATGAATGATAATGTGACTGCAATTTCCTTCAGACGCTATGAGGTGAGATTTCACTGATCTGATGAGTTTTAAGGAACTCTGGGTCATTCTTTCTAGTTGGGATGAACTTTTGACTAACATGAATGGAAATATGCATCTTTTATTGTTTGATTGTGTGGAATCCGTTTCAGATATATATGCCTTTAGGTTTTCCTAACTTGCTGGAAAGTATTTCAGAGAGTGATGGAGGAAAAATATTTGTATCAAAACTTCTATGCAGCACGTGAGTGCAGCCCGCCTAAAACATTGAAGTTTCTGTGCGGAAGGCTCATCCCATGGGCACGGATTTTGTTTGCATCAATAGATTTGCATAGATTGGTTATTCTGCATAAAGATAAAATGTTTTTGTCTTTTGGTCTTTGATGTGAAAAGACACCGAAAAAAAAAAGAAAAATAGACCCAGTTTCTTCTGTCCAAGATAGTTACTGCTTAAGGGCAATAAGGCAACTTATTTCATTGCGTTGTTTGAAAATTTCGTAATATTAGATTATATTGGGAAGTTGAAGGAACAAAGGTTGGAAGACTCAATTAGTGTAAAATGCTATTTCTATGGAATAATAATTAGACTGGTAATTTATGGTTTTGTGTGTTGGGCTCTTAAAGAACACAAGTCTATAAGACGAATTTAATGAAAATGAGGATGATAAGATGGATGGTCAACTATACTAAAGATATTAGAATATATACCAAGAAGTATAAGGGGCGCAGTTGACTAGAAGTTATGGGAATGAAAATTTAAGCGATTGGGTCATATTCTGCATAAAAAAAAGGCGGTTCTTAATAGTGGTGAAATTTCATTAAAGCAATTGAGGAAAGGGAAGTTAGTCCAAAGTTAAATGGCATCTTGTACTAGTTGGTGTAGATCTAGCAAGAGCAAATTCAAATGGGCTACAAGATATCCATGTAGTTGACCTTAAATTAATTGAAATAAGATTTTAGAGCGGATGAAGATGACCAAAAAATTTAAGTTAAACTTTAGCAGCCATTTCCCAGTATGTCTGTTCAAATGCTAGTGGCTCGGGCACTCTTATTATGGTTTACCTCTTCTTTCATTAGAGTCGAATCTTTGATTTTGCTGATGTTGGGCACTTCAATGAGCCTGAAGAGGTGAAGTGTGATTCACCGGTTCAAGAGCTCAAACTGCATAATGAAAATCACTTACTGATGTACAACTTGAAAGAAAAATGATAGTGAAGAAAGGGAAGAGAAGAATAATTAAGAAGAGATAGAAGAGAGATGTCAATATCATTCCAGAGTGTGAGTCAATGTCCAGCAATTAAGAATATGTGTTGTTCACGCTAAAAATTCCCACCTAAGATGAAACTTCGTCCTAACTTTGATACTAACAATGATATTAAGAAAATCAATCAAATTAAAACTAACTCATTTTTTTTTTGTGTGTGTGTGTGTGTGTTTCATTTCCTTCTAAATCAGCATACGAATTTCGGTGCGGTTTTTAGGCCTCTGCTTGGATCCATTTGAGAAAAGAAAAGGGGGGGGAGGGGGGTTGCCCCACGTTTTACCTTCCAATACAAAAAAAACATATTGTGTACGTTTATGCCATAGATAAGTCATAGATGCACATCTTTCCTTTTAAGTTCAATGAAGTGACAGTACTTGCTTGCCCGATGAAATGAATTGATTTTAATAAGGTGAACCTGCCACAACCAAAATGTTGAAAATGAGTCCTAGAATTGCAAATTCCGTGTTACGATATGAACAGAGCACTGTAGGAAACTCCCCTTGCCTAGGCAGTCTCTAACAGCGTGTTACCAGGTATTTGAATGTACAACAACCAGTAATTTTGAACATAGACTGGAAAGTTCCACCTTGCAGTCAAGAGTATTCAGGATCATGATTTCTTATTTTTTGTTCTTTGTTGGGGTCATGGGTTCCCTTTTTCCCCCCCCCGCGCCCGGGGAGGGGAA